>JASFDF010000079.1:0-74998 GCA_036937115.1 Nidularia sp. FH-822889
CCCCCTGGCGTGGATTCTAACGTGCTAATCCTGATTCTTTCCCCTAACAGGCGCACCAAACCCCGCTGATATTAAAACGTTACCAGGTCATTTGCGCGACGGCAATAACTGTCTCCCTCTTTCAGACTATAAAGCCCTTTCTTCTCTCAGGGCCTGTCTCCTTTCTGTCCCACCGTCTCGTCTCTACTCCCCTGTGTGCTCGGGTTTTCTCGTTGCTTTTGAATTCCAGAGGACGCTCTTCCAATGACGGAATACACCACCTCCTCGCAGGCAATCCGCGAGTACATGAGTTCTCGCGAAAGAACTGCATATTGGGTCCAAGCTCATACTCCCGAAGAATTTTACTCCCCTTCCGTCCCCCCTACTGAGCTCGACGGCGCTCTTCTTCCGTCCTCGCCTCCGTCCGATGCAGGGAGCTCCCATTCCCTCCCTCCCCGAATGGTTCTACGCTACAACGACGGCAGGCCCGACATTCCTATTGCCCCGCAGGAGATGATGAGTGGGGAGTCACATTCGCGATCGGGAAGACATCATGATGATTCAACATCACCTCGATCGCATAATCACTCTCATTCCGATCCATACAATCGGTCAAGGTCGGGCTCGCAGGGTACCTCGCCGCTTTCGAGGTCGCACTCGCGGCGACATGATCATCACCAGCGAGAGCGGTCTCCCCCGCGTGTTCCCGAGGAAATCCGGGTCCTGCCCTCCCACGGCCATGAAGCTCCCCAGCGTTCGACTTCCTCTTCACATCACAGCCGGTCTAAATCCCTGCCTAGAACAGCGGACATCCCTGTCCAGCAGGAAGTACCGTTTATCCCGCCTCCCGTCCCGCCATCTCATCGCAGTAATGTCCCCCCGGCCCTTCCCCTTGGCCCAATGCATGCCCCTCAGCAGGTTTCATTCGCGCAGCCTCAGTGGGACCCGCGGACGGGCAGGATGGCGCATCCGAAGCACCTCCCGCCATCCATCATCTATGCTCCTTCTCATCATTCTAGCAGACCCCACTACTCACCCCCAGCGATGTACCATCACCCCCCGCAGATGGGCCCGAATGGCATGATATACAGTCACTCTGCGCCTGTCCGTCCGAACCAGTATCCTGCAGTTGGCACCCCTTACCCATCTGTAGGCGGGGCGCCTTCTCATCAGGGAGGATCGCTTAGTGACGAGAGGGGGGGAGGGTCAAGGAGAAGCAAGAAAAAGGGATCACGCCGCGATCGTTCACGATCAGCTTCGAGGAGGCGCAACGCCGGTGGACTACACCGCTCAGATTCTTTGTCCTCCCTGGGGAGCAATCACTCTGGAAGCACCTACTATGTCCTCCCCTCTGCTGGACAGAAGGTGCATGTCATTGTAAGTTGCTTTGCTTTATCCAGCCGTCTAGACTACCGAGCTAATATTTTTTTCTCCGTTCCCTAGTCGCCAAGTCCTGAACACTCGGTGCACACGGCTACTTCGACAACCAAATCTGCCACCTCTCCCCAATCAGCGCATTTCAAGAAGCCTCTTTTTCAACGCCTATTCAACATTGCGGGCATATTTTCCTCTGCACACTCCAGCAAGGGTTCTGTTTCTGGGAGCGCCGGAAGACGGCTGCACCGACGACACTCCACTGGTGGCTCTGGCCGACGAGGAAGACCAGACCAGCCTTCCGGCCGGCTTCCTACATAACATTATTCAGTAATTCAAAATAAATCGCAACACTAAAAGGCTTCGTACCAATATCTCAAAATCAATTCTCTCTTACCTCTTGCACTACATGATCCTTTGTCTCTGGTTATGATAGCTGTGGTTTCTCACTGACATTGATACCAAGATCTTTCTCGACCAATCCTTCAATTCAAATACAAGTACAACACTCCTTTTTACGAATAACTTATTGAAGATCTCGTCTTCTTGTTGGCTCTCTTTTTCTTGCTTACCTTACAATTTCTTGGTACACCGTTGTACTACTCGAGTATCACCAATGCGGATTTCATTTCTGCGTTATCTCATGACAGCGGGGCTTCCAAAGCGGTGCGGTCCACTGCCATTGTTCTTGGACATCTGATCGCCGTCTTCGGATCTTGGAGATGATTACTCATGACAGAACACTGAAGAATCAAGTCTTTCACAACTGTGCAAGGCATTCGGACCGCTTCCGGACTGGGGTGGACAGCTTCATCTTTAACCCGCGGTAAACTTTCACTGGTGTACTGTGGACTGTGATGATGTATGTGGTTCCATGATGGTGTGTCCACAGCGGAGTCGGTACCCCACGCCTGACTGAGCTTATTTAATATTCACCGTGACCGTGTACAAGGAGCAGGCGAATTCAAGGACCCGCAGGGTTTTTGGGATCGGTTTGCATACATACGGTAAGTGAAGCTATTCTGAGCACGTAAGGCAGAGATTATAGCCGTCTACTATTTATCTGGGACTTCTTCGTGCCCTCGACTCGGAACGCTCATCATTGAATCACCAATACAGATTAAAGAATCGACTGCCGCCGAGCAATCATCCCGATCCGCTGCGGCTTGAGTTTGATAGATTTGCGAATAAATACCTATAGAAGGAGAAATCACGAGAGAGCGGATATTGTGGATCCATATGCTAGTCAGAGTGGCATGTGTGTAAGCTGCGGACGAGCACCTGCCTGCATTGTTCTAATTATACAAGGGTCCGAGACGCGGCGTCGCGCCGCGCGTGATTAGCGTGAAGCGTGACATGATGTGACAGGACGCGTCCTCGTGACGTGCTTGTGAAGTTGTCGGAAGTGAACTTCGACTCTGGATGTTTTCTACTGACCTGGCATTCAACAGGAAGTAAATACTCAGGTCACGGGCTCAGCTCTTGATTGGGGGCAAAAATTTACAGGAATAAGTCGCTGTCTCCTCAATATTTGCTGGGTATGTCAGGCGTCACCAGTACCAGCCTCGACAGTGGCGGCGTTACGTCGCGCCCTCGAGCATCGTCCTCGTCCGCAGCATCGGGCGCAACACCTGCTTCTGCGTTGGCCATACCTCCAAGGCCGCGCCTGAAACTTCGCCCGTTGCCGACAAAGCAGCCTGCAACTCCGAAAGTAGAGCCGTCGATACCGACGGACGATCAGGCGGAAGAGTCTGATCTCTCGTCGCTATCCTCTACCTTACCATCTCAATCCCAGGAGAATCCTCCATCTCAAGCCCCTTCTGTCTCTTGTCCTGTGCGGTCAGCGTTCTCCCAGCCTCTTCCATCCGCGTCTACGTCCGTCTTGCCATCTCAACCTATCAGTCTTGGCAGGCGCGAAGAAGCATGGAGTTTGGCGGGATTGGGTACCTACGTATGGGTCTTGATCGAAGAAAAGGGCAGGAAGGGAAAGGGGCCGTGTGTTTTTGAGTTGGAAGATAGGGAAGATAAGAAGAAGGACCTGATTTGGTGGCCCGGAAAGGTGATTAGTGAAAGTATATGCCAGTCACACGACTGACCACCGCTGTTAAGATTAAAGGCTCGGGGAAAGTTCTCCCGCTCAAAGTTGAGCTGTTTGGCATAGAGCGCAATCCAGATGTCGAGATTCGTACCCCAGCGCAGTGCAACATCCGTTCCAAGCTCGACCGCTATGACAGAACCCGTTTCCAGAGTTTCGAGGAAGCATCTTACTTGCCGTCTTCGTCCTCCGAAACCAATCTTCTTTTATCACCCAGAAAGAGGCGAAAGCTCGATAATGATGCCGGAGAGCAAAAACGCGACAGAGTTGGCGCAGGAGAACGCTGGCTGAACGCCGTGCAAGTGATGCTTTTTGAGGAGCAAGAGGAGGCAGGCAGTGATCATCTGCCTGAAGTAGGCGAGGCATTCAGCTTTGCTCACGTTTACACGAGATTCTCACCGTCGAAGAACTCGAAGGGCAAGAGCAAACGCCAATATATGCCATCGGATCCAGAAGACGGTGGAGAGGATTTATCTACGGGAGATCAGTGGTCACCTCCGTCGGTTGATTACGATTTGGAGATACCAGGCGAGCTCGTGCTCGCCAAGGATGGGCCGAACGCTTCTCTTTACTGGCCTGCGAAGGTGCTGGAGTATATTGTACCCAAAACGCGGAAGGAAAAGGAGGGGAAGTACAGAGTCATCTATTTGGATGGTACAGAACAAAATATTCCGAGAAGATGGTTCTTGAGCTCTGATCAGGACGAGTTCGCCACATGCAAGGTCTGCCTATTTTACTCCTCTTCGTGTCATATTTGTAACACATGTATTTATCTAGCTTGGAGAATTTCAAAGCGCTCATGATGATGACGTGAATGATTCTGATTCTGACTCTGAGACGGCTCCTATGCCACCACGTTCACCCTCACCGCTTCCCTCCTCTCCTGCGCCCTCTCCATCAGACTTCGCGGATCTCCCCATCCGGCACCAATTCGTTTACACGAAGCCCGTCCTGCAAGCAATCCTCAGCGAGAGCTATCCACCAGCAAAAGACAAGCACTTTGCATTTATTGCTGGAGGAAAGGCGAGGCACAGCGTGGCAGAAGAAGCAGGTCAGAGGGGGAAGATGGATCCTAAGGAGGTGATGCACTTGCAGGTGCTGGTAAGCACATGGTGTTTGAGAGATGGGGTGAGGGCGAACACGATGCGGGAAGAGGAGGATGAAAGCGAGGAACAATCATATGCGAAGCCTGTGGAAATAGTGGGGATAGTGGGAAAAGATTCACCTCCTGATGGTGAACGCTCTGGGTCGCCTACAGGTACAGAAATATTCTCGTCTCCTCGGGACTTACCTCCCGACTCGTCCTTCAGTCCTACCGGTGTTCCTATGAAGGTACGCATCTTTCTATATAACTATCTGTGGGTTCGCTCATCTCCAAATCTTTCATCAGAGGAATTCTTCACCAGAACCCGAGCCATCTCTTCTGACGGTTGGTTCTACTGCGACGGAGGTACGTGGAACTACTAACCTACGTTTTACACATGTACTGATGTTATACGCCTTGCCAGCGCACCTCTGTTTTCGACGACGACGCTCTGTCAGATCTTACGAATCTCGAGTCGAGCCCAGGCATGGCATCTATTCCCCTTCCACAACAAGGCTGCGAAGCCTATGAGGCCCTTTCCGGCGTCGAGAAAGTAGATGTAAGTCAGCGGTGATCTCTGGATAAACAAACTCGCTGATATATTTATTACATAGTATTGTCTCAATGTGCTTCTTCCAGAAGCGATTCTGCAGATCCTCTTGTGGCGTTCTGGGGATCGCACTTCTCCTGGGCTATTATCCCCCGATGAAGAACAGGCTTTGCACGATAAAGGGGAGGCCCTAGTGCGGGAGACTGATTGGGTCTTCGACGTGATGCGCTTGCGGGGGTTGAAGGCAAAGCAGTTGAAGAAGAAAGAGGAAAAGGAGGAGAGGAAGCGGATGATAAGTGCAGGATGGGCTGGAGGAAGCCAGAGAGCACGCCCAAAACGTAACGGGCGTGTGCCTGACTATCGGGAATGATTGTCGGGGTGATACTCATTTTTCCAGTTATACTTATACCCATGTCAGACCAGTGAAGTGCATGTACGAGGTAGTCTACCTACTGTGCTGAAGAGAGAAGATCGGTCCCTGCATTTCCCTGCATTCTCTGTTGCCTTGCCGGTGATTTGGTTCCGCTGCTTCCACGTTGCGAATTGCCAATCCGAATCCCGACCCTGCGCTACGTGGGTGGCTGTGCTGCTGCTTTTGGTGACTTCTTTCAGTTTCTTGAATTCAGCTTCAACCACCGGCTAGTCAATATTTAGAGGGCTGCTGCCACAGTGCCCCGTCGTCCAGCCTGTTATCTCACTGCTAACAGCTATTTTATTCGGCGAGGATCATGCCCCCGCCCAATGCGGTAGACCCGTGGTTCGCTGGACGGCACTTTGGTATCGTTATCGACGCGGGGTCCTCTGGGTCGAGGCTGCAGATCTATAGCTGGAAGGATCCCCGCTCTATTACTATACAGAAGGGAAACCCGTTGGCGTATACTCTTCCGCAGGTCGAGAAAGGGACGCGGAATAATGACTTGTGGGTTAGCAAGGTCGAACCTGGTACGTTACCAGCACCCTCTCTCAACGGCGCCTGGGTGACGTGGTATATATTTCGCAGGTCTTTCGTCCCTAGCAGATAATCCAAAGGACGTCGGGGCTTATCTACGCCCCCTCCTATCCCATGCCAGGAACCACGTTCCGCCTTCGCTGCAGCATGAGACGCCGCTTTTCCTGCTTGCGACAGCTGGCATGCGCCTTCTTACCTCAGAGAAGCAGGCCGAAATTCTACAGGAGACCTGCCGCTTTCTCATTACTCACTCTTACTTCAAAATCGAAGGCCCGTCCGAAGTAGGCCCTTGCGGCTCTAGTGTTCGGATAATCACTGGGGAAGAGGAGGGTCTATTTGGATGGATAGCTGTCAACTATCTCATGGACGGTTTCACAGGTTCAAGCAGCAACCAAACAACCTATGGCTTCTTGGATATGGGAGGAGCATCAACGCAGATAGCGTTCGAGCCTAGTGCAGAGCATCAAGGCGATGCAAAGAATCTCATCGACGTACGCTTGCGCCTCATGGGCGGGGAGGAAATTCATCACAAGGTGTTCGTGACTACGTGGCTAGGGTATGGTACGAACCAGGCTAGGGAACGATATGTAGGCAAAGCCATCACAGAGTGGGACGGTGATCACGGAGGAATGGATATTATACCCGACCCCTGCCTTCCAAAAGACCTCGTCCTGCTAGAGGAGCCCGTGCATAACACTACACCCGAGGCTGAGCATCTATCAAAGACGCACAAAATGCTGGGAACAGGCTCCTTCGAGCAATGCATGAAGAAGACCTCTTCTCTGCTCAATAAAAACAAGACATGTACCGACATGCCCTGCCTCATGAATGGAGTGCATGTGCCTCCGATTAACTTCTCCGTCTCCCACTTCATCGGTGTGTCGGAATACTGGTACTCCTCCGAGCACATATTTGGCCTCGGAGGCGCGTACGACTACGTGCAATACGAGCGTGCCGCATCGCAATTCTGCTCACGCGAGTGGGATGGGATCTTGAAGCAGCACGAAGAGTCGAGGTCAATGCATCGGCTGGGCGGTGATGGGGAGGTGGAGAAAGACGGCTCGGTAGTAGAAGCGGGCGTGTGGGGACCCAAGGTAGAACTGCCCCGGTTGCAGATGCAGTGCTTCAAAGCTGCTTGGATCGCGAATGTGTTGCACGATGGCCTTGGGATGCCCAGGATCACAGATCTTCATGATAACAATGATATTCCCAGCGAGGCTGACAAGGTTATCAAAGAGGCAGACAAAAAGGGCTTGGGAAAACCCGTGTTCCAGTCTCTGGACACTGTTGGAGACATTGCTATCAGCTGGACACTCGGAAAAATGGTGCTGGAGGCTAGCAAAGAAGTACCGCCTCTGAAGAAGTCGGCAAAGCCGCTTGTCGACCCTATTGACGACATTGATGATATCGAGAATTCTCCTATCCACCCCATTCGGCCGCCGTTCTTTGATCGTATCGAAGATAAAATAACGCCTCATCTGCCTTCCTCGTTGACGCGGTCTTCGTTAGGGTTCTCTCCGGTATTAGCGCTTTTCTACCTAATGGTAATATTCGTCGTGGTCATGATGGCCTGCCCCATGCGAAGACAGTTGCGTGCATTCTTCCTTCGTACAATGCGCAAGCTGTCAGACAAGCGGAACCCCTACGGAGAAGAAATGATGGAGGAAGGCGCTGTTGGAGGCTTTGGGAATGGCTCCCGTCCATCTTCTCCAATCTCATCAGGCAAGAGGTGGTTCTATCCCTTGCAGAGAGTATTGCCGCTCCGGAGAAGCAGTTCTTCCCCGAAGCTTTCTGTCAATACATCCAATCCAGGTCTTAGGCATGCATCGTCTACGCCACCAAGGGCATCACCTACTCGTTCGTTTGGGTCCAACGGCAACGGACCAGGTGCTCTCTCGACACAGTACCTACATGTCTCGCTCACACGATCTTCTTCGCCTGCATCTGGGTACGGCGATGATACTGACCAAAAAAGTACTGTCGCGTCCAACATGTCCTCGCGATCTCGTAACGCTTCTCAGATGAACATTTCGAACATGGCTTCCCGTCGTGTCAACGGTAACGCCGTCTACGAATCAGGAAAACCGCTACATCAGGACGAATGACGTCGTCTTGAGGTATTTGTGCCCTCTTTATTTTTAACAGTCGTTATCTGTGGCATTCGAGAATTCTTTCCCCACATTTCCCCACGTCTTCTCTTTAGAATTCGCACCGATAACAAACATGGACGCTGGTTACTCAGGATTGACGATCGGGGCCAGTCCATATCTGATGAGGGGCGCATCTCATGATCTTGGTGGTGTCGGGGTGGACGAAGGTCAACTTGCACTGCATTCATGGTGCCGGCATCCCATATATGTCGACTTTCCCAGCTGTTTTCATTTTTCTCTGTCGCTTTTGGAAGGCGTCGAAGACGGGTGCAGATCCAATAACATTATCCCATGTGGCATATAACATGACCACAACGGGCCCGAGAACTTTAATGAAGGCGACGGAGCGCACGATTGGTGGACTGGTTGTGAGTTACCCTTTCGAGGAGGCCCCGCCGCCGTTCGCGTGGACGACGATGGACATGGGAAGGCGTGCGATGCGAACGAGCAGCATGTGAAGTTGACAGGCGGCGACCTAGAAAGTGCGCATGGTTAATGCTATCTAGACGCTAGTATCCGCTAGGTACCTGCCCGATTTTCGAAGGGGTTGTGAAAAACATTCATTGCATTATCTACAGTGTGATTATCCGTTGAAATCGTGATATAACTGCAGTGGTAGGATGCGTGGAAGTGTACACAATGTGTATGGATGAGAATAGATATTCTGAAACTGAGTGAAAATAGAGCTAACAGTAGATAATTTATGGTGGCTTTGTGAATGGTGATAGAAACAGACAGATAATCAACAGAAAACCAGCGTGATGAATGAGTGTAGTATCAGAGAGGAAAGGAGTAACGAAAGGAAATGGAGGAAGTACAAGATTTATAGCGATGCAGTGAGACAGAGATGGGGTGGAGATGGAAATAGATATGGTACAGAAACAGAGAAGGATAGAGGATGTGGTACAGACAGCTGGAACGAGGAAAATCGTACAACAGTATTTGAGCGTGTTCTTTGCTGAGTAGAAATGTAAAACGGGAAACTTGGATGATACAGCCCCAATATCGCAGAGAGGAAGCAGGAGAAGGGACAGAGGTCAAGAGGCGCGGCTCGAACAAGTAGATGAAGAGAGAAAAGACGCGACGTAAATTTAGGCCGGGCTTGTCTGTAGAGTTTGAAATTTGGCCAAAATTTAAGGCAAGGCAGCTTCTCAAGTTCTAGGCGTCTGGAAGAAGGATAAAGTTCTTGGTCAGCCCAACAGTCAGCTCAACGACTAGATCGCCCAGCTCGCATCACTCCTCCCGGTGTCGCTTGTGGTATCGAGGTCAGACAGGAAGTCAAGGTCGGAGATGGTGCTCCCCGTCTCGCCAAAGGCAGACTGCGGAGAGCGGGGAGAAGAGAAAGTGAGCGAATGTGGGGAATGAGGCTGGGAGTATGGTGAGCCGAGGGTCGGGGACCCCACCTGAGAGTGTGAGGAGCGCGTCTGAGGTCGCTGCGAGGCGGAACCTCGAGTTTCAGAGCTTCTAGGCGAGAGCGTGGGTGATTGGGGCGGAGAGTTGAGGGAGAAGAACGGCGAGGACACAAACGATGCGGGCGGGCGGGGGCTGGCTGATCGGGGCGTCTGTGCGCCTTCCCGTGCTCCCGCTGTGTGCATGGAAGAGTGGATGGAGGTCGCAGAAGGAGCGGCCGGGGAAGAAGGGGCCGAAAAGCCTTCCAGAGGGTCTCTGAACGTCACTGGAGATGGGGAAGAGAGTGCAGAAAGATACAACCCTGGGGGCGCGGCGAGGTCAGGGAGAGAGGACATCGATGATCCATATCCAGGTGAGGAGTGACCCATGATGTCAGCTTCATGGTTTAGATGCTCGGGCGCACGAGCAGGGGAAAGCGTGTCGAAGCTGCCATTCACATTGTTCATTACCATCAAGTCGGGGCTGTGCCGCGCCGGGTTCGGGGACGAAAAGGGATTGATATTCTCCGAGACATTGGAAATGTTAGAGAATGGCGACTCTGCACGAGAGGAAGGCGGAGAGAGAAGAACGATCCCATGCTCCGCATCAAGTTCTTGGGGGTAGGACTGCGAGAGGCTCGGGATAGAGAAAGGCGCCGTTAAGGGAGTTGCTTGGCTCGGGTCACCCTCAGACACAGGGTAACCATGCTGGGTCTCACTCTGGGAAAGGGCAGGAGAGGAAATACGGGTAGTCTGCTGTTTGACGGTGGTAGGAGTGGGAGGCTGCAGTTGGATTGTGGAGGGCGCTTTCGTTGAGGCACCCGTTGTGGAAGACGCAACCGAAGTCCGCTGGTCTAGAGGCGAGACCTGCGCGGGTGGGGAAGGCAACCTGCTCGGGACCGTGCTGGCCGTCGCTGAGCTAGGCGTCATAGGTACGGACGGATCAAATATGACGTGTGTCGGCGAGAGCGGGGAGTACGGGATTTCCCCATTGAACTGTAAGGGCGCAGGGTCAGCATACGATGCTCGTTGGAGAGCAGAAACATACGCGAACCACTTCGTTCATGGGATGGTCGCCTCCATCCCTCCGTCTGAGTCGCTGTCTAAGTTGCGCACCCCGGCTTGTGCTCCTATCGACCTCACTCCTCCATTCCCGGACCTCGCGTGCAACGAGGTTCTCGAGCTCAACGCTATCCGCAAGGTCGAAGTCGGCCTGTCTCTTCTTGCCCTTCCCAGACTTGTGATCCACGGAATCATCGCTGCTGCTGCTGTCATTAGAGCGGCGCCTATTGCGCCTGCGCAGCGGCACAGCAACAGCAATCGGCTCCCCAGCTCTCTGCCTGCGCTTCGCCTCACGCTTTGCGATGAACTCTTCCGCCCAGCGCTCAACAGCGGGTGCGATGTGTGGCTCATATACGAACTGAGTTAGAGTGTTAGTGTTAACCCGCTCGAGATTCATTCCAATACGCTACATACCTCCTTGAATGCGATTACAGCCCCGATGGTGCCGACGACGGCGAGAATATATACGGCGGGCGCAGGCATGTTAATTTATCTTACCTTCTGTATCTGAGATTTTCATGAAGTTGGGAGGCTCCAGCAGTCTATGGGTCTTAGGAGACAGAGGAGGAGGTAGAGTAGTATGAGGATGTGAGACCGTAGTGAGATTGGTGTCAGCACCGAGCGCGCAGTATTAATTACCCGGGCCGCGGGTTGCCGAGTGCCGCACGTGATGCTGATCAATGATCTTGTCCGACGATCCGAGCCTTTTCCTCGACCTTTCCTTGCACCTTCATTCAACCTATCGAAGTCTGTAAATCGCTTGCTTCTTTACGTTGTCTTTATGCACTTAGGAATTGCGATGCTTCTGAATGGTATGCGGATTCCTCATGTTCCTGTACCAAGCATCGTGTACTCAGGGACCACCCTAATATCATGGCTTGGAGATTAATTCAAGCGACATATGCAATGTTGTCATCTAGAAGTGCTTCTAGATAAAGAGAAGGGATTCGCAGAAAACATGTTGTATTGGGGTCTGTCGGTGGTCTAGTGAAAGAACTCTGAGCTGCGTATGATAATAAAGTACTTAATCCGATCGACTTAGCTATTCTAATGCCTAAAACGCCGTCAAACGGTGAACGATTCTCTTCACGAATTCATATCTAGGTTGATTTACGAGAGTATCTCAAGCATAGATAAACGATGTGTTCAAGGTGTGCTCGCAACATGTTCTGCGCGTAAACGCGTCGACGTCGTGGTCACTGGTATGCAATATGTTCACGTGGAATCCTGACTCATTTCGTAATAGCCTGTTCTGGGATGTTGATGATTGGTCTCTGCTGTTACCACCATGAGCGAGTACTGGGTGTCTAAGAAACGGTACTTCTGCAAATACTGCGAGATATACATTGCGGACGACGCACCATCCCGCCAGCAGCACGAGAATGGCCTCAGGCATAAGGGCAATGTCGACCGCTTCATCCGGGGGATATACAAGTCTGGAGAGAAGAGGAAGAAGGACCTCGAGGAGGAGAAGCGCGAGATGGCTAGGGTTGAGCAGGTGCGCTTATTGGATATCTTACCTTTCCTTTTGCTCATGATGTCTATAGGCTGCCCAGGCTGCATTCGCGCAGGACATAGGCGCAGGGCACGCCCGCCCAGGGAGCACTGGTTTGCCCCCCGTCGCTTCCTCCTCTGCCCCCCGAAAACCTACACCTAAGCCGTCAAACCCCATGACTAACTACTCAACTGCAGAATCCCTGGGGTATACTGACCCCGACGCCGAGCGCCTCGCCGCGGAACTCGAAGTCCGGCGCACCCAAGGCGTTGCGGGCGAGTGGGAGATCTTACCCGTCGCTGCGCCCTCAACCAGCATACCACAGCCCGAGGACGACGGTGCCACGACTGAGGGTGCAGGTAACCCGCTGAAAAGAGAGGCAGAGGGCCCGCCTCCCGAGGAGGACGCGCGCCATTTCAAGCTGGGCAAGCGGCGCATTGCGACGGGTTTAGGGGAGATCTACGACCCGGGGCTGATACCGGTGAAACTCAAGCAGAGGAAGAAGGAAGAGGTGGAAGAAACACCTGCACTGGCTCCAGCTTCGACGTCGACGTCTGGGGAGGTGCCGAAATGGACCGCGATCCAGCTAAAGCCCGGGGTGAAGGCGGAAGGCGAGGTGAAGCACCAACTTGAGGAGGACGGGGTGAAGAGAGAAGGTGAGGCAGGTGATAGCGGCTCGGCCTCGGGGGTGAAGAAGTGGTCTAAAGTCTCGTGGGGTGCGCCAATGAAAGAGGAGGAGGTGGAGCGCGTGTCGGTGCCGGTGCCAGTACCGGAAGTAAAGAATGAGCTTGAAGTGTCGCTGCCTCCGCCTTCGAGTTCAACTTCAGGGGCACCACCCGTCGTGAAGAAGGAAGAAGAAAACGGCTTTGGGGCGCCGCCTCCCGCTGAGCCCGCTGGAGGGATGTTTAGGAAACGGAAGACGCCCGCAGGCGCTGGGAGGGGGAGGAGGCAGGTATGAGGCTGAGATGAGGTGAATGTTTGCTTTGCTTTTCGTTGCAGCGTTCCGCTGCTATGATGTGTTAGGGACTGAGATGAAATGAACTTTTTTTCTGACATTTAGGAGTTTAGGAGTTGCCCGACTCCTTTTCGCTCAAGGGAGCGCAATACCGCGCTTGAGCTCAGAGCGCGTGGACTAGGCTGAATGTACGTGTTTCAAGTGTGTGGGATGATCTTTCAACATTTTGTCAGAGCTGCTTGGAAAACAAAATGAACAAATTTCCAGATCGCCATTGTATACAGACATTTCTCGTCTCACTGCATCTATTAAATCATCCCCAGTACTGGAGCAATCGGACGAGCACGATGGACCACTACATGCAGAGCGCAGCATTGTGCGCACGATGCTGCCGCAGACGCAAGCATCCTCCCTTGATTCATCCATAATCTCCATTATGATAGTCCACTGTTATCGGCACCGTCAATTTCTCCCTCTATTCATGCAACAGTTTATTACTGATACCTTTCGCCGCTTGTATAGATACCTAGGACTTTTCTCGAACTTTCCTTGCACGTTCATATAAGGCAACACTAATCGAAGTTTGCAACTCGCTTACTCCTTTACGTTGTCTTTGTGCTCGCAGGACCGGCGATATGAATCCGCATCCCATTATGTTTCTTTACGGAGGCATTGTGTTTTCAGGGAGCGTGTTAATATCACGACTTGGAAATTAAATTCAAAACGCGTACGAACTGTTGTCTGTCTAGTGGTGAAGAAAAGCGATTTGGGTCTATTGGTAATCTGTTCGAAAGGGTTTTGAGCTTCATAGCAGTCTCGAGATTTTTTTTAAAAAAGTAATCGAAACATAGCTGTTCTAGCCACTGAAACAAAACGGTGGAACACTGTCTTCACTGAATCATATATAGCCTGATGTATGAGAACATCTCAAAATAATATGCTCGCAACATGCTGTACGCGTGAACGCGTCGTGGTAATATAATTTCAAGTCTTCGAGTCTCGACAATACCCAGATAGAATCATGTGATTTTGCAACCTGTTTCTATTCTGCGATGTCAATTGACTTGGAATGGACCAAGCTCGATGCACCCCTGGCCTCATATCTTGTTGATGTCCTCAACAGACAGCTAACCAACGCAGAAAGGCCTTCATTCATCGGCCCAATAGAAGTCACTTCTCTTGATTTCGGCTCATCAGCACCAGACGTAGAGCTGGTCGATTTGCGAGACATATACCGCGATTTCCTCGAAGACGACGAAGAGGAGTCTGATGGAGGCCCTGTCAAGGTGACTGAAGGTGGAGAGGACGATGAATTTGAATGGGTCTCGAGAAGAGCGGCTGGAAGAGAGGACGGACTCGCGTATGAACACTTGCCGCCGCACATCCGTTATGGAAGAAACGGCGCAGACATGTTTTCATCTATGCCTCCCTCGATGCACTCGCCCATGCCGGTACCCCTCGACATGTGGAACTCAGGCATGAGCCTCCCGAACCTAAACAACTTCAGATCGTGGTCAGGTGCATCTCTGTACCGAAGTCCTTCACCAGCGACGCCTTTCCCTGGCGTCCCTCTCTATCGAAGCAACCCCAATATTTCAAAAGACACACGAGCCTCGATCGACCTTACCTCCCCAGACATAAATGCCAGCATGGATCCATCTCCCACACCGTCCAACGAGCAAACACCACCACCGGCCCCCCCTCCTGAGCAGCAAAACCCCCACCCCAACCTCCAACTCCATCTCCATGTCAACTGGCACTCAAATTTGCGTATCACACTGACCACGTCCCTTCTCATCAACTATCCTTCTCCCATGTTTATGTCTCTTCCTATTAAGCTCTCAGTGACAGGGCTCATCTTCAACGGCGAGCTGGCAGTCGCCTACGAGGGCGAGCGACGGCGCGTCCATCTATGCATCTTAGATGATTTAGATCCCTACGGTCCCGCGGGAGACCGCCCCAAACGCGATTCCGCAAGCAGTACACCTCCAGAGCTCGACGACGAACTGCTGCCGACAGGGATCCCCACGCGTCCTCCGAAGCCCCTGCCCGTCGGGCAGCGGCTGCTACCTTCGATCTACATCGAGAGCGAAATCGGTCAGGCGGACAAGCATGTGCTGAAGAATGTTACGAGAGTAGAGCGGTTTATCCAGGATGTGATTCGAAAGACCGTGGAGGAGGAGTTGGTGTTTCCCAACTTCCATACGCTGGTCATGGGTGAGCAATGAATGATGAGCGTGCAGGCGTGTCGTTTGAATTGCTTGCACGGTGTGGAGAAAGATGCCGTTTTGCACGGATGCAGATAATGTAATGATATAGTAATACCTAGCGTACAGACCCCGATCTAATTGATACACATGCAGAGAGAAGGAGATTATACGCCCACTCGATGCACCATCCTGTATGATATTTGAATCACAGTAGCGACTTGCTCATATATGGGCCGTCTAATTCGTATCCAAGCTTCCTGTAATAGTCGCGCGTTCCAACACCTGGAAGAAGAAAGAACGTTTGTACGTTAGCCTCGAACTGCACCCAGAGAAGACGACAGTGCACGGGAGCAGTGCAGGTGAACTTGCCGGAAATAACAGCCAACTTGATGCTTCCATGCTCCTCCCTCGCTATCCGCTCAGCTTCCTCCATCAAGAGAGTGCCAAAGCCCTATACATTGAAATAATCAGCATCCGGGCGAAGTCCATGTCAAAAGCAAAAAAGACAACCCCACGGACCTGATGCTGGAACTTCGTCGGATCCCTTCCATGGACAGGCACGGCCGTCCCATAAACGTGCAGTTCCCGGACGATACTGCATCCCCCTTCATCCCCGTCCTTTCTCACAAGCTCAGGCCGGAACGTGCCCTCTTCAGAGCACTTCCGCAAGCGGAGCAGCCCAACGAGGATGTCCCGCTCCGGGTCCTCGTACGAAAGGAAGGTCTCCCAGCCTCCGTTAGCGGTGTAGTCCCGTCTGAGGAGCTCCACAGACTCCGGGCGCACTTTGTGGTGGATCTCGTGGATCTGTGCAGGGGAGGAAGCGGAGAAAACCACGGTTAGAACGGGATCTAAGGGGAAGTGGATGGGAAGAGCGTACCCCAACTTCACGGAATCGCACGTCGCGGCAGACGGCACCGAAGTCTTTCATCCGATTGAGCGCGAGCTCGCGCAGGTTGCCGGAGTTCTCGCAGCCGCTTGTTACCAGCGGGAGTGGGATGTCTCTGTACTCTAACATCAGAAACGCAACATAGCAGAAATAAAGTAACACCCCAACCTCTGCACGCGATACACCCTAGTCCACGGCGGCACGAGCGCCAAAATCCTCGCCACCACATCCACCAGTACATTAGGCGTATAATTCTTATACCTACTCGTCCGCCACAACTCATACAGCCCCGTGCCCCGAATCACGAGCGTCGGGTAGATCTTGAGTCCATCGCTGCGGAACGCGGGGTTCTCGAAGTACTCCTTGAACTGCTCTAGGTCGCGCTCGACGCCGACGTTGGGTAGGTCGGGCATCATGTGTGCGACGACTTTGAAGCCCGCGTCCTTTGCGAGGTGAAAGGACTCGGTGACGGCGCGCACTGTATGCCCGCGGTTGGTGTCGCGCGCGACGTCTTCGTAGACGGATTGAACGCCGATTTCGAGGCGGGTGCAGCCGTACCGGAGCATTTGGCTGGAATGGAGTTGGAATGGGTTCGTCCAGAGGAGATGGAAAGTGGCTCACCTGAGATGCGGACGGAGACAGTAATCTGGTCGTGTTTCGATAGTGATACCGATTGCTTTTGATTTACTCTGCTCGGAATACCTGACGCCAACCCATGTAAATCCCTATTCACAATATCGAACTCAAATTCAGCACTTACCGTACAGCTTCGTCAACATCTGTCCCTGTGAATCCTGATAGGGCATTATGTAGCTGGGCAATGAACTTCCCGCGGTAATCCTCTGGCATGCTCATGAACGTTCCTCCCATGACAATGAATTCGACCTAAAATCATCCGCTATCATGAGCACGCTAATAGAATCCAAGTACAACAAATGAAAACACACCTTATCCACATTGTGCCCCAAACTCTTCAGCTGCTCCACGCGCCCTCTGGTCTGCTCGTACGGATCATACCGTGCTCGTATAGCACGCATACTCGTTGGCTCGTATCCAGTATAACTTTGTGTGCTGTAGTCGAAGTCCGAGTCCGGACCACCAGGACAGTACCTGTAAGTCAGTAAAACTGTCAGTAAAGAATGAACGAAAAATTAGCGATTCCAAGCACATACACGCAGATATTCCCTGTCATCGCAATATGCGGACACCGATGGGGCTTGCACATCACAGCGACAACTGCAATCTACACATACTAGCGTCAGTGCACCTCGTCGCCACAAGAACGATGCAAACAGCGCAACGCACCCCGCTAGCCGTCCGTATAGGTCTCGCCTTCAACTTGGGCAGCAGCGCCTTTTTGTAGTCGTCTGGGATGGCACTGATGATGTCCACGAGCCGGGGCACACCGCCGAAGCCATGCTTTTTGCTGAGTTTTGCACGGATCTCGTTGAGGGATACCGACTCGCCGGCATCATGGGCTTTGATGAGCTCTGCTGCTATGCCGGAGGTGACTCGGAGGAGCTTCTCGGCTTCCGAGGGTCCTGGGGGGTCGAAGAAAGAATTAGTTATAAGAAAAAGCCATGAGTGCCAGAAAGAAAGGGCTCACCCTCAACTTGTGTTCTCTGAACCATGGGATATACCAGACCAAGCTAGGTTTGTCTCCGGTAGCAAGTTTTATAAGAGAAACCTCGTTATGTTCATCCACTAATTCGTAGAGAGACCCTTATGCGAAGTAATCAAGCTGCCAAGCTGCCTATAAGTTTGTCGGTTATCCGCGTATGCAATTGTCAGAGAATGGTATGTCGTCCACTAAAACAGTCAGATCGACTCAGCGCGGTGCAGCAGATAAAAGTTGAGATCATCATGTACCCATCACATGACATCGATCGCCGATCTCTCCAACTTGCTACTCACTCACGTCCAACTCGTAGTCTGCACTTTCAAAACGAGGATTAAACTTCCCGTGGGCATTACAGTGAGACGCTTCTCCAACTACCTAGCTTATTCTACTTGAAAGAAGAAAAAAAAGAAAAACAAGGGAAAAAAATAACGGGAATAAGTCAAAAAAAAAAACGAAACAAAGAGGAGATAATGAAAATTCTGCGTTGAAAAAAAAACAATGCTAATGAAGCCAAAGGAATGCGGAGGTATAAGGAGGGTCGTGCAGGATGTGGCGTGTCCGAGGTGTATTGCGGGTGGGGGGTGCAGGCGAGAACAGGGTGCTAGAATATATAGTAATGAAGGTTCGTCACAGTGTCGTTTGTTGAAGAATATAAGAAAGAATAAAGAAATTCTATGGACTATAGAAGATGAAGAGAGACAGAGAGGGAGAGCGGGAATCGGAGGGTTGGGGTATATTGTACGTATGGAGCTTGTGAATGTGCAATAAGATAGAATATAACCGAGAAGGAATTGGGGAATGGAGGGTGCGAAGAAAAAGCAGTGTGCAGGTTTTTCTTGTTTTGCAGAGCGTGCGAGAAGGGGTATGGCGTGTAAAGTGAAGTCGGTGTATGCATGCAAAGAGGAAGAACCCACAGCGTTATGTGCGGGAGGGGGATCATGAACAGGGGTCGTCGTGGTGCGAGTCGTCGTCGTCGTTTATCAACATCAACTCCAGTAAGGAATATAAAAGCGGGAAGAGGGGAATCCGGCGCAAAGCAAAAACCCAAAACGGTATAACGCATATCTCGTCGTTATACAGAAACGGGCAGTGCATCTACGGGCGCGGGCTGCCCGACTCCGACTGCCGCGGGCTGGGCGTCGGCGCGCGCGAGGGCAGGCGCGAGGGGAAGGGCGAGCCGTACGGCGAGCTGTGGTACCGCGACGTGTCGAGCATCTCGGGGAAGTGCATCTCGCTCCCGTTTCCGTCCTGCGGGGGCACGCTGACGCCAAGCCCCAGGGCGCTTGCGAGTGCGCGTGGGCTGCCAAAGGGGGACGCCTTCTTCCGCTTGGAGCCGAACTCGCCGAGGATGATGCCGTCCTGCGGGGAGGGCTGCGACGAGGCGAAGGAGGAGAAGAGGCTCGTCGGGGACTTGCCGGTGGGGTAGGAATCGCCGTTGGTGCCGGTGAGGACGATGACGGGCTCTTTGCCTGCGGGCTGGTTGTACATCCACGTTGCGCTGAGCACGATGGACGCGCCGATGACGAAACTGGGGGTGATGTGGAAGTTGAACAGCGCCACGGAGGCGAGGAAGGAGAGCACGATGGAGAGGGAGGTGGCGAATCCTTTCAGGATATTGTCCGAGTACTTGATGACGACGGCAGTGACGAGGCCGCCGAAGACCTGGATCGCGACGGTGGCCCATGCCCACCCGCCGAAGTTGCGGAAGAGGTCGAGGACGAAGCCCTGGCTGTCGGGGGGCGTGCGCGTGTACAGGATAGGGAGCAGCGCGGGGAGGAGCGAGAAGAGCGAAAGCTGCACGTTGCGCACCCAGAGGTCGGCCTTGGAGCCCTTGAGCACCATCTCGAAGTACACGCCCGCGAGGCCCGAGGTGAAGCACGCGGCGGTGACGGCGCCGAAGCCCTTAAGGGGGTTCATGACGTGCACATGGTAGTCGTGCGCGCTGCCGACGGTGGTGTTCTTCGGGGGCGCGTGCACAGTCGAGTTGGCGATCTGCACGATGCCAACGCCGATAGCGAGGAAGAACAGGGAGAGCCACTTGGTCGACGTGAGGCGCTTCCTGAGGAGGGCGACGGAGAACGCGGCGGTGGTGAGAATCTTCATCTGGTACGTGACCTGGAAGGAGGCGACGGGGAGGTTGCTGATCGCGACGAACTGGAGCGAGTTCTGCACGACGTAGAGGAGGGCGGGGATGGAGAGCTTCCAGCAGTCCGGGCTGAGGATCTCGCCACAGAGCTGGCGGAAAGGCCGCGTCCATGGGTAGGGGAAGCCCTGGATTGCGGCGAGCAGCGTGCGTTTGTGCCGCGGCTGGTGCGGATGCGGGAAGTCGGACGCGGAGGGCGGGGCGACACGCGCGAGCGCGATAACGAAGGATATTGAGCCCTTGAGGATCTCGTTGAGCAGCACGGCGGCGGCAGGGGAGTAAGCGAGCGCCGGGGGCGTGGAGACGCGTGACTGGTGCATCACTATCGACAGCGCGGCGTTCTGCACAGCGAGGGTGACCAGTCTGCGGTGATGCGAACACGCAAAGTCGTTTGAGTTGGTAAAGAATTATTTTTGGAATGAAAGAAAGGGTGGGGATGGTTAGTTCGGGATAAGAGAACGAAGAGCAGGCAACGCACGAGACATATTTGAGCGGCATGCCGAATATGGTGGGCCCCGAGGATGACTGCGCGTCGCTGCCATTGGGGATGGATGTGCTGAGGGGGAAGCTTTTCTCGTTATACGCCGGGGGCAGGAGCGGGGACAGACGCGGGCTGGAGGCCTTGCTGGACATGGCGCTGCTGGGGGCGAGCGACGAGAACGAACGCACGGTGGGCAGGGGCCGGTGGTGGATCTCGGGGGTCGTCGGGCTGGAGGACGCGGGGGAGTAGCTGACTGCAGACACTCTGGGGTGGGGGCGAGCAGGGTGAGCCATGGGATAAGGTGGTGGGTAGGGTGGTGGTGGTGGTGGTGGTTGGATTACGGCGTCGTCTTGGTATGCAAATCTACGGGCGGCGTCAGTTGTAGGACAGCGGGTGTCACGGGGAGAGCGCTTACAGGAGATAGATAGTCTATGAAAGGGGGCTTTTGCAGAGGGGCATTCGCTCGTCGGGGCAGGGAGACGACGACGTCGGGGACGAACGTTGGACGAGCAGAACCGACCTGGCCAGCCACAAGCGAGTTATGTCACAAAAATTCAGAAGCACGCGAATTTCTGAAGCCTTCCCACACTTCCATATTGGGTTAGGCCCCTTGATGCGCGAATTGAGGACATTGCAGATGCGGAACGAGGGTACATCTTCTACGATACATTATACAAAGCCATAGTCACTGCTAGTACAACGCTATTTGCGCCACCGTCACTGAAGACACTGGTGCACTCCCCAAATAAAATACCTCTGCAGCGATCACAGAAGCGGACATCAGCCACGCTACAGAACCACGCTTCCGAGTATCGCACAATCACCGAAACACCCATCATCTTCTCAACATCCCAGCAACAGCGGATGTACCGCGCAGCCCACCCCGCCCATCCTCACACTCGCCACAAGGTATCCACATTCGGACTCCCGCATCAGACCTCGGTCCTCCATGCAACTTACCCGACAACCAGTGCATCGCGCCTTCAGGAAGTGTCCATGCTCTCCTAAAAGATAAGCATCAGCCACCGCCAACTTCCATCAGTCAGAGCGCGTAGTGTGGGCCTCAGCCTCGCCTTTAATTCTCCATTCACACCCGTCCGATCAAGCCCCATGAGGAAACCCGACGCCTGCTCTTACGAAAATGGCAGGATCCCTCCGAAGAGAGACGGGGTGTGTGCTTTTACCAGGATTTTCGTCGTCGGCCCACATCCAGTACGCGAAAGAAAAATGGATGGCACTCACACAGGCTCAGAATCTTACTTGACGCAGGGGGTGACACGCTGATGGGTGAAAGGCGATTGCATTGAGGTACCAATGTACGTACGACATGTAGTAGCGACAGAGCGAGAAGCAAGAAGAGGAGGAATGTAGCAAAGCTCCAGGTGATCCTGCGTCCTAGCCCCTCAACCAGCGGGAGGAACATCAGCTAAGATTGTTTTTGAGCATGCCCGCCACGTCAGACGCGGGTCCGTCTGTGACGCTTGTCTGGACCATCCATCCTTGTGCCCGCGAGGGGCTGCCAGCAGTGAAGAGGCGGAGGGCGGATAGTAATTTGAACGTCAGTGAAGAGAAATTTTTAGGCGACGCGCGCGCCTTTTGTAGGCTCCCGGGGAGGGCCGAGCGCATTTGGAAGCCCGACGCGTGCTGAATTTTCGACACGGGTGCCCAAAGTACTACTTACTGAGGAGTAGTGCTCCTCAACCATGGCAGCGGCCCTCGCCACCATCTCCAACCCAGCGGCGGCTGCCGTGTCTGCCAGCCTGCACGCCCCTGCCTCCCCCTTCGCCGAGCTCCTCCGCCGTTCCAAATTCGCCTCATTCGACCCCGCTATCCGCCGCACCTACGAAGCGCCCCCCGAGTACGCGCACCGCGGCAACTGGGGGCTCAAGCGGCCCATCGCCCTGCGCCGGCGCAATGCCTTCATCACCATCAAGTCCGGCTTCGAGCACCCCGCGCAGTTCATCGAGTGGAACAACGCCGAGAGCCAGGTGCGCTTCGTGCGTCGCATCGAGGAGATGAACGTCACGCCTACCTTTGGCAGCCTGCGCACCCCGTGGGTGCAGGAGATTGGGTCTGCGCTCCATGAGTGGGTCATGGACTCGGATTATGCGCCCGCGGAGGAGAACGTCGTCAACCCGAGCAAGAAGGATATCACCCACGACCTGGAAGGGCTGGGGCGACGGGGCGCGGGGCAGTACTCCAAGGCGCGGCAGCACACCCCGTCCGACCCGAGCGCGCGGCCAAAGAGCCACGTCCAGCCGAACATCTACGCCATGTCCCCCAAGGAGTTCCAACGCTACCTCCACAAGCTGCGCACCCTCCGCCCGCAATTCTACGCACACCTCCAAAAAGAAGCCGCAGAGAAGCTCCCAGAGCTGCGCGGCAAGTCCCTCTTCCACATCGCCCAAAACACCGCCGCCGACTACCACCGCACCTTCCTCGCCGCGCACACCGCCGCGGAGTTCGCAGACCGCGAGCAGCGCCGCATCGAGCAGCAGCCGCACCGCTTCGGCGCGCTCACCTACGCGCACCCATCCCCGCTCGACACACAGCTCACCACGGACCCGCAGCCCGGTCTCGTCCTCCAGCAGAAGCTCCCCGAGGGCCGCGCCGCGCGCTACGCAGCGCGCTCCTCCGGCATTACCGTCCTCGGGCGCAAGGACCTGCCGTACATCGCGGCCTTCGGCGGGCTCACGTCCACCCTGGACCAGAAGAACGCCTCGCCCGACGCGCTGCCCCTTCTCAACATCGACTCGGAGAAGGGCATCGACCCCGCGCGCCTCAAGCGCGCCACGGCGCTCATGCGCGTCATCCCCGGGTCCCTCAAGCTCGTCGCGACGCCGAACGTCGTGGGGCGCAAGGGGCAGGGCCTCAAGGCCGTGCGCATCGAGTCGGAGGTGCGCGTCGACGACCCGCGCGCGAGCGGCGCTGCGCCCGGGTCGGAGCTGTACCTCGGCCAGACCCCCATGCAGACGCGCGCGACTGACATCTCGGTGGCGCCGCTGACGGACCTGACTGGCGCGCGCGCGCCGGCGGCGGCGGTGGCGGCGGTGACAAGGCGGAGGAAGGGCGGCTCGCGCACGCTGCTGACGAGCTTGGGCGCGATGGTGCGCACGAATAATGAGGCGGCGAAGTTTAAGCTGGATAAGGCGGATGATGGGCGGGATCTGTGAGCGGAGGGAGGGATGGGTGTAGACTACTATATTAATATTGGCATGTAAAAAGACTGGGAGCTACTATGCAGCCTGTTATTTTATATCGTCTAAGTGGCTTGGGTATACCCGTCTACGTCCACCTGATATGGTGGAGAACCCTCGTCTGAGCAAGGCACGCAACGGTCCTTGGCAGTGTACCTGAAATGCATCCTCCAACGTCCTGTAAGCTCTCCTCCTACACGGGTGCGGGTGCAGGCGGTGCAATGAACGCTTCCAAAGTCTTTGTCAAGTTTCCTCCATGCGCGAGGAGGAGCTTCTCAGCCTGTACGCGCGGGATCTCAAATTCATGCACCTACAAAAGAGGTGTTAGCTTTCGTATCCCGCGAATATAGGGACAAAGAATGAAAATGACTAGTGAAAAGATAAAAAAAGAACGAAGCAGAATGCAACGCACCAACACGTCGATATCCTCCTTCTTCAGCGCCCCCACCGCCGGATCTCTCACCGCCTTCGCAGGCGGCTTCTCCAGAATCCCTCCTGCGCGGAAGGCCTCCTCCAGCTTCCCCTTTGAGTATGCAAAGCCGTCGGCGAACTACACATACACTGATAAGCACGCCTCCAAAGACACATTTAACAGAATAGCACTGGACGCACATTCACGATGACCTCTGGCTCGGGGCGTCCGTTGCTGCGGGACATTTTGGTTTTGGGTTTGGGGCTTGCTTAGTGTTTTAAGGACGTTTTTGAGAAGAGGGGTTTTTACCAGTGGGGAGCTTATGGGAGAGAGGAAGGGTGGAGGCAAGCTGAAGGAGGGTGGTGTGTTGGAACGATGATCGCTGTGCACACTGTAGTGAGGCTCGAGCGGTCCGTTCGGCGTTAGAGTGTATCTCCGATGCTGCTATAGGACGATTTCTCACCGTCCTTTTCTTCTTTCCACTTGGTCACACTCAGGGTCGCGCCCTCCCCCCGCCACCCAATTGCAGCAATTAGTTTCTGTACTCGACGTCTTCCATGCCAAGGCTATATACCTGGATTCTGGGTGTACACCAATCCAATTCAATATACATTTTTCTGAAATATCCTTACTTCGGAAGTTGAAAGGTGAAAGCAGCGCACTCATGAGATTGCCCGAGTCCGGCTCGTGTGCCTCAAGTATCATTACCATCGACCGTGATATTCGTGTTCTGACTCGTTCTTAACGTCTCAGTTGAATGCTAAGTTACATACGAATGAATAACCTAAAGTGTTCAGATAAGTACGTATATATGTAGCGACGAGTGAGGCAGGGGCTGTGATGGAAAAATCGCCTCGTGAAGGTGATATTTTCTTCCACATACGATTTAAGTCAGATATTCATGCTCGTATTTTGATCCACAGCACGACTGAAGCCTGAAGCCCCAAAGCCAAAGAGCACCCGCCGCGGCTCCGAAAAGCGGTGGCACAACATATGGCTCGTGCTGTACCCTGCGCTGAGAGCGACGATGTAAAGGACACATTCTTCATCCATGGCTCGGGCATCTTCTCAGGCTGAATGGGGTGCGGATGCTAGCTGCTTGTGGAAGGCATTTGGTTGTGCTGGATTCGCCGGAAAGTGTGAGCTGCTCGCTACGATGCGGAATATTGAGGTTCTGTCACGCGCCTTCGTGGGTACCTGTGGTATTTTTGCGATTAACGATGAAATGGCTTTGGGAAGAGACACTTCTCAAAGAACTACTCCACGAGACGCCCTCTGAAGGAGCAGCTTGTCTAAGCCTCGATCTCTTGCCGATAACGAATTCTATCGTGTGAAAGGCGTGGGGCGTAATGCCATTCTTGTGTACAAAGAATTCCTATCCAAATCATAACATTAGTATTTCGAGATGGAATATCTAGGCTTGGGCCGTTGCTGGTACTGTTTGCATGGTCTAGGATAGTTGGGCTTCGTCTCCTATGAATTAAAATGCGGGTGATGTTAGTGCGTATGGTTCGGTCATGGTCTTCGTCATCTGGCCGGCCGTTACTCAAGAAATCATCGCTCTTGGCTAGTTCCAAAGTCGTCTTCGTACTCCTTCCGTTCATGTTCCTCGTCATCCGATAGTTCCTCTCCTCCGCGATGCTTCGAGTTCTTTGGTGGCCCAGAAGGCTTCTTATCTAGTAAAGGCGTTTCCCATTCCTCTAGTAGTTCTGGCAATAAAAGGCGCAGAAAGCGAGTGCCCCACGTGAACTTCATGGCTTTATCAACACTGATTGACCATAGTTTCGCTGGAGTTGTGGTGGGTCTAAGCACCCCTGTGCATGAGGAAGGGAGGAGGGAATTTGGGGAAAATAGCGGGATAAGAGAGTGATGGGCTTTCCGGATGACAGCATCTGAAGAGATTTGAACAGGATCAATAATTTTGAGGATGCGTAGGACTAGGGTACGCGTGCCCTTGTGTTCGGGAAGGGTAGAACGTTCAAATGCCACGATTCCGCTGCCTATAAAGAGGACTTTCATTATAAAGATATAGAAAAGATAAATAAAAACTAACTGACCTCCAGCAATGAGGGAACGGTAGTGGGAGTTCGTCGACGCGGGTCCCATGTTAGAAACAGAGGATTTTGTGGAATATTCTCTGGAAAACTTCCTCATCTCATCTACGAAACTCAACCTACAATCCGTGAGCCTCCCATCGCCATGGATGTAGATTCGTGCTTTTTGGTGGGTGAAGTCAAGATAGAATGGCTGATGGAGATAGTGCACTATGGGCGCATTACTTTTGAGTGGCAGACCGAGTTTGGCGCAGGAAGATAGAATATCCGGGGATATAAGACCGTCGTGCAAAAGTTGGAGAGCGAAAGGGCGATATAGAGAATGCGCGGCAGTCTTAAGGAGAGGTATAGAGTAGGGAGCCTGTGTAGGGAATAGCAAGTCTGTAGAGCCAGAGTGTGCATTAAAAAGCCGGAAGCGGATCTCGCCTGCTTCTGCAACACCTTTTGGGTCTGGGTGGAAGTTAAAGCAGCCAATGGCCTCGGGAGGAAAGTGATGAAACTCATTGGAGGCTCGTCGTGCCCCTTGTCCTGTGTAACAGAGACGGATTCGAGCCACATGGCCATTTAATTGGTCTTTGACATGAGGAAAGAAGATGTTCACTTCCGATTTGTTGGAGAGGTCAATTACGTCTGAGGGCAATTGCGCGGCGTTGTCGAGAGTCCTGATACATCGGAGACGAGTTGCAATGCTGGAAGAGGTGTAGGCTCTGTACCGCGTGTAACGGAATAAATGGAGAGAAACCCGGGCTTTCAGCATGGTGAAGTCAGAGCTGGTGGAAAATTTGACGATCATGGACGTGAATCACAGGTCCATGGATTGATTAAGGTGAATCGGCAACGCGGTGACCAGCCTGAATAGGTTCAGGTCCTCAAGCTACCTGAGGAACGAAGGTTTGAAAATCGCTTTACGCGTTGTTTGTTCTTGTTACTTTTGGAAGCTTACGCCTTGTTCGTTTACGGATAGGAATCATAGGATTCAGGTTGCAGAGCTTGGTTGCAGCCTGCAGGTACTTATCTACTCGGTTTATACCAAGTACTTACTAGGAAGTCTATATGTACGTAGTAATACATCTGGGTATTGTTGTATTAGCGCGTAGTCTACAATAATTTAATCTAAAAAATCCCTGCCTGTTATGTTCCAAAATTCACATTTTTTATCGCACGAAAATCAATAATTATAAACTGAACTGACTTCTCAGTACTTCAGTAGCTTGCTCAATTATCTCGAGTCGCGTCGCTGGATCCAAATTTGTTTCATCCATACGAGTAAATACGCACTGCTATATAAGCAGCCCAGTTATAGGGACAACGTATACGTCTCCAGGCTCCCTCCAATGGATGCAAGGATATCTAGTCAGAATCCGACATGTCCATATCGGAGTCCTCGTCATCGGGAAGTGGTATTGGGACAGGATGTGGAAGGTTTATATCAGAAGAGTGTTGAGGTAATGGTGGGGGAGTGCTGTCTGGAGGCGAGGGTGGAGGAGCTTCGCTTGGGAATAAGGGAGGGGAAGAGTTTCCTGGAAGTAGAGGTGGAGGTGGAGGTGGAGGTGGAGGCGGGGAATCTGGCGGCAGGGGAGGGGGATAATTTGGCGGAGGGGGTGGCGGAGGGTTGGATGGTGTAGACAGCGGCACGGCACCAGACAGGATACGCTCCCATAAACCCTGACGCTCGGACGTATACGTAGCGCTGTAGTTAGGAGCATGAAGGTCTAGTGGAGGTAGAGACTTGCCACTATACGCTGGGAGAAGATGAGAGGCGAAGTGGGTGGGTGGATAGTGTGCCCAGCGGATGGGCTTTGAGTCGGAGGTGCTGGGTATCTGGGAGAGTGGAGTGGGAAGAGTGTGAGAGGAAGAATGGGACGGCGCGTCGTCAGTTTCAGAGATGGAGCCAGATTCCTCACCCTCATCGTCTGTGTTCTCCTCGAGTGATACTGAAGAAAAGGCTGCAACTCTGAAAGAAACTTCCTCCGGCTGCTCATCAGCGCCAAAGATGAGGAATGCATCATCAAGCATGAGTTCCTTGACATCAGCCCCATACTCATTCCATATTCTGTCTCGGCACTTCTCCTTCGGGTCCGTCTCACTGATCCATCCTCTAGGATATCCCCAGATCGTCATGTTTCTCAGCCAGTCGCCGTCCCCCGAACCAATGGCCTCGCGGAGCAGTGAGCCGCGGATCTCGCCAGGTTCAAAGTCGTCCAGCCAGTCAAGGCGCTGCTGCCGCCAGCCTTCGACATCATGTATTCGTTTCCAGGCGGCGAGACCCAGGGTGCCCTGTGTGAAATTGTACATCGTGCGAGAAAGGGATATGAGGTCGCGATCCATGGGTAGTGGGCAGGCGGTATACCCATGCTCAGAAGAGCCACAGTTGAAGCAGTGGTTCGTTTTATGCGAAGTAGATCCATTCTCCTGGTCTTCGTCTTCGTGGTCCCCAAGAACTGTGTCGATATCGCGTACATACACACCAGAGTGTTCTGACTCCCACTGCGTTGGCGAGGTATCAACAAAAAAGGGCGGCGGCCCGAGCTCTAGTTCTCTGGCTTCTCCAGAGGCACCGGCTCCACTTCCTCCTTCTCCCACTTCTCGAGGGCTTCGTTCACCACCTGCGCATCCCATCTGCCCTTGGCAATCTCCTTGCCTTCGAGGTGGAGAGCGGGAATCCAATACACATACTTCTTCTTCCACCTCTCCTGCCCGACCTCCTGAATGTTGATGGTATCCAACTGGAATGACCTCTGCGAGAAGTGAAACAGAATGTTGGCTGATAGGATCTTTCCCGGAGAAAGAACGTGCAAGCATACCGTTTTCCGCACTTTAGCTAGTTCTGCTTTGGCAATCTGTGCCAACCAAGTTCAGAAAGAAGATATTACACAAGCCAGAAAGAACCTACGTCGCAGAGAGAGCAATTTGGGCCAGAAAAGAGGGTGAGGCGTGGAAGGCGAGTAATGCGAGCTGCCATTCAATGAGGCGGTGAGTGTCGGAGCCGTTTAGAGCAAACATCGGGAATCAATGAGTGACTCGATCACGTGTCACTCCTAAACGTGGGTTGCACGGTTGTCTGGTTGAAACGCTCAGGGTCGCGTTCCGCACTTACTTGAACTGGTCAACTTGTCTTTTTCCGTTTTACGTTCTCTTCATTTTCCGTTCTTCGGGCATAGTGCGCCTGGTCAATGACTTGTAATGGCCTCGCCAGAACCCGACTGGCGAGTAAGGTGTGAGTCGCGCCGTTAATTTTCGCCTGACACTTCCATCTCATCATGTCCTGCAGCACGACCATGTCCGTTCTATCAGCAAGGCCGTTGCCTATTTGCAGACTCCTGTAATTTCGTACATAGCGTGTCTATCAAAGCCTCTACGGACCCCGCGTTTTTCCCGCAAAAGCCCATGGAACATCCCACTCCTTCCACCCCAGTCAAATCACTCGTCGTTACGGTCGACTCTCCGCGGTCCGTGCGCTCGCCCCCGCGCTCACCCCGACTAAATGGCTTGTTGCTCGCTTTGCGGGATGTTATTGGCGAGGATCCCGACGACGAGTTCGAGGCAGGCGAGCAGTCTACAACGTACATCGACACCGAAGACTGGTCGCCTGGACTACCCACACTCGTTAATGAGTCTGGCTCTGGCTCCTTCCCCTTCAACGCCGAAGACGACACCGACGAAGACTCTTCCAAGCAGCTCGACGATCATTTACCTCCATTACCCTTCTCTCCCGGGAGCAACCGTAGCAGCCCCGATCGCTCTGGCAGCACCGCAGCAGCTGAGCATGATATTCCCCCGGATGACGATGACACTTCACGCATTGCTCCATCACCCCAGCCCGACGAAAATGACGACCACCCGTCTATCCGCACTATTCAAAGCTCGCCCGATACCGAACAGCCACCAACCCCTTCCTCTCCTATCTCAGCACACAATAGCGACCTTCTGTCCCCGGTCGACCTATCTCACCTACATCTCGCGGCTTTCACTCAGGTAGACCACGGCTTCCACGCCATAAGCGACGATCCCGAAGATGCAGACGCCTGGAAAACCCCCACGCCACTGCTCAGGTCCCCTCCGCGCAGTCCAGGTCGTAACTCGACCTTCGAGCTGCTTACGTTCCCATTTGGCTCTCCTTCCGCCCGTGTGCTGTCCCCGCGCATTGGTGCATTCATTCCGCGTTCGCCAGCTTCCGCATCCCCATTTCAGGAACATGCCCAACCCCCTGAGTTTGATCTCGATTCCCCGGACAACTATCAACTACCAGAGGCAGTCGCAGAAACTCAGAACGCACACACTACTCGCTTATCTGAGCAGGCCTTTTCTTTTACACCTCGCGTTGAGGCTGGTTCTCCTGCTGACGAGCGGGAGGTTGACTTCGAGTTCGAGGAGGAGGAGGAGGACCTCGAGCACGAAGATTCGCTCGGGTCCACGGCTAATTGGGACACTGAAGCTGGACTGACAGCAGTCTTCGTCGGCACAGAGGGGTCTGTGCAGGAGGAAGTCAATCAGACAATAAACCATCTGAGTGGCACCCCTACGCACTTTTTGACTTCCGGCGACGTGGACTTCGTGGACGCGGAGACGGTGGCGAATTCATCTGCTATCGAGGAAACTCCTGTGGTCGTAGATTCCTCCGAGGAAGAGCCCCAACAGGAAGCGGCAGATACGGAGGAGGAAGATTCCACCGCACACCTGGCATACCTCTCCAGCCCTACTGCCGTCCTAAACGAAGGTGACACGCTCAACTCTCTCTACGATATCTATTCCTTCATAGAGGAGGAGGAACGACAACAACTCTCCACCCCTGCACGCGTCTCAGTCGTGATCCCGCAACGCGCCATTGAGAAGAAAGTCTCCTCCAGCTCCTCCACTCCTTCCAGCACCTTGCGAGACCGGGTCTTCACCCCGCCCCCGCAGGGGCGTGGCCGCTCGGGGACGGTAACGGCCGACTCGCCCACGTCGCTGGACTCGCCTGCGACGTCGCCCGACTCGATGCCGCGGGGAAGGGTGTCCCCGTTCTCTGCGCGCTCCAGCCCCGGAGTGCATTCTCAGGAAGTGGAGGTGTCGAAGAAGGTGCCGTTTGGGTTTCGGCACTCGTTTGCTCTGGTGCGTTTTGCAGGTGTACGGGAATCGTAGAAGGGAGGACTCATTTTTTTCTCGTTATTTACAGGGCCGTGCAAAGAATTCTTCACTCATCTCCAATCGGATGTCAAGGCCTATACCCCCGCCTCTACTTAACACTGCACATATGACGGACGAAAATGAGGAGCCTGCCTCCGGCTTGTCCCCTACTAGTCCCCACGGCACAGGTTCTCGTCTCAAGCCTCTCAGACTGGTATGTATCAAGTCTTCTGCTCTACTGGATGGGACTGATTGCAGATGTAGTCTTCTATGCTGGATGGAAGTTTCTCTGTCCCTCAATTACCTACACCTCACACGTCAACTTCATTTACTTATGGTCAACAATCTGGTATGCCCGCGGAATTCGTTTTTGATTTTGGTAACCTCTTAACCAGATACGATCGTAGGAAATATCAATCGGATATCTATCTCATCTACAAGTGTATCATCAGCCAATTCTTTATCTCACAATCCTTTGGTAAGATACATTCTTCCATCTTATCATTCCAACCTCATCCTGATTATCCTCGATCGCGCAAGCTTTCGTCCCCACGTTCATCGCTCATACCCACACATATTCGTAATACCCTGTTAAGTTCGCAAGCACGCTCTCCATCACCTCTATCATCGGAATTCGGACCTAATGCCCTCTCAACCTTTGACGAACCACAATCGGCACCAGTTGCCCATTCACAGGCATGGCGCAGCGCGCCGGGCCATTCACACCGCCCCAGCCTTTTGACGAACCTTGATCGGCCCTCTAGCAGGTTCTCAGAACCGGCGTTGGCAGAGTTCGAGGAGGACGACCCTACCGAAAGCTGTCTTCATTACGAACGCGATCCTTACGACGAGACTATCTGCCGCCCTGTCCAGGCGGTCCCGCACACGGCTCCCGTAACGCGCGCCGCCTCGGCGATGCGCCAGTCGACGTACGCCATTGCCACGCCGCGCCCGACACTCATGTTCGCTATTGCCAGCGATGATGTCGAGCAGGTGCGGCAGGTGCTGGAGAGCGGCGAGGCGGGCCCGAACGACACGGTCGGGCCGCAGTCGGCTCTTGAGTTCGCGCTGACGAACAACCAGCTAGCGCATAAGATGGAGATTGTCAAGACGCTGCTGGCGTTTGGCGCTGATCCTAGCACGCTTAGGATCCATTCAGACCAGCAGCACTCCGGGCAGAGGGAATCCAGAGTGCTGGACTCCGAGGATAAGCAGCCCATAAAGTCTCTGATAGATGAGATGGACCCCGCTATCAAGTGGGTGGAGGATTAGATCTTTGTTCATCATTTTCTAACTCTTTTTATATTTAGGTATTACATGGAGCGGGCAGATTCCCCTCACACTCGTCGAACATCCGCTTTGATACATCGATCCTTCTTCCGCCCGCTTACTCGCGTACGGTATGAACTCATCGGCCAGGACCGTGCTCTTGAGCAGCTGTTTAGGGTGCTGAGCATGCACTCCCGCGTGATATCTGCAACGCCTATCGTCGTTCTGCTCTGTGGTGCGTCCGCTAAGCAGTCTGTCTTCGTGTGATGGTTATTTAAATCAGATCATTTCTCAGGTCCAAGTGGACACGGCAAAAGCCTGCTGGCTCGCAAATGTGTGTACTCACTTCTCCGCAGTGTTAATTGCTTCTGATCCTGATCGTTATTCCCCAGTCGGATCTCTGCTTGATGTACCGACGCACACCGTGAATATGACTACTCTCAAGTCAACCCATGATCTCTGGCAGTCGTATTCGATGAGTCCGTATGAGGTCCGTGATCCGCTATTTTTATTGGGCTGTGCTAATTATATTTCGCAGGCACCTTCAACTTGCTCCCTTGCTGAGTTTCTGATTAACAACGAGGGCAAGCGCTGTGTTGTTGTATTGGACGTGAGTCAGGTCTTTTCTCTCCGTTAAAATTCTTGATGACAACTGTGATGCAGGAAATCGAAAAAACGGAGGATGAGAAGATCCTTTGGTCACTGCTTATGCCTTGGGAATTTGGCCGGTGCTTGTCGGAAACCAACAGTCGTCACATTGATGTACGGAACGTCATCTGGCTCGGAACGTCAAACATCGGCCATAACCTGGTCTTCGAGCACCGTGACGCTCGCGAGCGCCCTGATGAACTAATGTCAAGAGAAGAGTACGTTGAGCTTATGGGACTTCTGCGCCCGCGGGTGTCAGAACGGCTGGGAGTGCGTATATACTATTTGTTAATTAAGTTGAGACGGGCGCTGACACGGGTCGACAGGCTTCTGTGCTGTCGCGGGTTACGACAGTACTGCCCTTCGTACCGTTTACACACGACGAGATGGAAGCAATATGTTCGGAGGCGTTGTACAACCTCGGTGGGGACGTGGCGCGGACGTTGTCGCCGGCGGTGGTGAAGACCGTAGTGGATACGGCGCTTGCTAGCTACTCCCCGCCTGAGGGCGCGCGGTCTTTGTACAGAGCAATTTCGAACCAATTGGTGGACATCATTTGATTACAAATCTTGCATGCAGGGCTGATCTGTCACGTCGAACGGCTTTTTGGGTTTTGGACAGGTAATTCCTGGATGCATGGACTGAACATCTCTGCAGCAGAACGTGCATCCTGCTCACATTTCCTGCCGAAGGTTGGTGTACTTGACTCTAAACATTGTACGGATGCTTGCCGAGGAAGCTTCTGTTGATACCGACACTGCCTAAATCCGGCGTTCTGAGAGCGCGCAGACGGGAGATGTGAGTTAAACGCAAGGTTGACAGATGTCGGCGTAAGTTGATCAAACTGATGGCGTTGCTGCACGTCTCATCTCATTTCATACTAATGTCCCACAAGCGACCGCTGCCCGCTCCCTAGGACTCCCCTTCGCCCTTTCTTTCTTCCTTCTTTCTTCCCTGAAGGTCGCCTTGACCGTCTTCCCTTCGTTCTTTTCTTCTTCATCAGTGGCTATGAGTCGTGTTTACCAGCTCCATCGTCGCGTCCTTGCGGCCCGCGTCCCTGCCGATCCTTCAGCGACGAGCACTGGAATCCCCACGACCCCAACATCAACCCCTGACGCGAAAACTTCTGCGATGGCGAACATGAAGAAGCTGCCGACCTCGGTAGCGGCTATAGTCGCTGTTGCTAGTGTGCTAGTTCTGATCGTTGTATCTGGTGCGTGCATTGTCTATCCATCCTTCTAGAATACGTGGCTGATCAGGTCCACGAACAATGTCCAGTTTTCGCTGTTTGGAAGTACCGAAGTGCGAAACGCCGTAGGGCGGGAGCATCCTTGGCGGGCAAATTCTCGCCCGCAAGAAGCAGCTTCGCCGACGAGAAGCACGTCGATCTCGAAAATGTCTCTATATACATGGAGATGGAGAAGCCCAAGCAGGCCGTCCTCGTCGCCTCGTGTGATAAGGACACGCAGGTCGGCTGGGTCCCACAGATTAAGATCCAGGCTCCCCCCGCGGCGGTCACCTCCCCGAAGCCGTCGAGGAAGCGCCAGCCGTCGAAGCAGCTGCGCCTCCACTCAGATTCGCAGTCCAGCATCGAGCCGCCCCCGTCGTACGATTTTGCCAACAAGCATTATGTTGCGAAGGACAAGACGGCATCTGTGATCCCCATCCCCCCCACACCCCTCGACAAGAGGACCCCACCGCCCACACCGCCCACCCCGCCTATCAGCAAGACGTTCCAGTCTATGCTAACCGCGCCCAATACCAATAACACCAACAATACCGACTATCCCGACTCCCTCCCGAGCCCCGCGCGCTCCGAGTCTTTCGCCGCCGCGCAGCTCGCTTACCCCCCAGGCGACATGCCCCGCACGCCGTCGGACAACTCCGACTGGTCTGCCTCGCCCACCGAGACCACCGTCTTCCCACGCCTTATGAACATCGTGACGGCGTTCACCCCCAGCATGGACGACGAGCTCCCTGTGCGCGTCGGGGACACGGTACGGCTCATCGAGGAGTACCGCGACGAGTGGTGCCTCGTGCAGCAGGTCGGGGGCGTCGATGCGCCGAGGGGCGTTGTCCCTCGGCTGTGCTTGCAGGAGAGGAAGCGCATTGTCCCGACGAAGAAGGGGAGCAGCGGGTCGATACGCTTGAGCGCGGGGTGGCGCTGAGTGCTATGTTGTGATTGACCTGACGATGCTGTGATGCCCCCTTGACTCTGGATGAATTTTATTATTCGTATGTACGAGATAATTGCCTTTCTCTGACTCCCTGCCCACTGCCTAGATTCGAACCCACATTCATTTTTACCCTACACTCGTTTATATTTAACGGCTCTAAGGCCTTGCTTATCGTCTTCCCCGCACGGAAATCCCCTATTTATTAGCTTACCCTCTTCAATCCCTCTTCGCTCTTCTCGGACTCCTTTACTATCCATTCACTATCCATTCACTCCCTTGCCATCATCGCGTCACATACCTTCACCATATCCCTGCCAGTCAGACTTGCACTATCGTACTGCCGGACAGAATACTTACATACAGTACCTGTACTTCAGCCCGGGAGGCCACCACTTCTACACCCTTGTAAATAGCACTGCCCGGAGCTGCGACACCTTCCTGTTGTACATACGTACTTACATTAAAATGACCGGCAAGAGAGAGATGGATAAGTTGTAGTACTTAAATATTTTTGGGCGGAAATAAGCATGTACTTATCGGTTGCTTGAAAGAGGCCTTACGATGTTGTGCGAAGGTGAGGTAGGTGGAATGCGTGAAGGCGATATTATTTGCAAGGAGGTGCTATTGACAAGGGTACGGGAGGATATATAGCAGAAAGGATCAGTCCAGCTCCTCGGGAAGGAGTGCCTTCCGCCTATATTTCCCCTGATCCCGGAGCCACTAGAAAGTATTTTATCAGGCAAACCAAAGAAGCAAGGGAAGGCAATAGGACATACCTGCCTATACTGATGCAGCGAGCCAATTCGTTCGCCTACAAAGAGTCATACTTTTCAGCGTCTATGTGCACGAAAGATCCCGAGAGGCATACCATAGTAATCGGGTACTGGCGCCGTCGGGCTCTGCAGACTGGCGTCTACGCGGTTTTTTGCTATGCGGTGGTAGAACTCGCGGTCGCGGGCGTCGATTTGGGAGAGCAGGCGGCGGTGGGTGTAGCGCCATGCTGCTGAGCCGAGGGTAGGGCCGAGGAGGTAGCCCGCGCCTGGGGAGGTTGGTTAAGTTAAAACTGGGGCAGGGGCGAGATGGAAGAAGCGCGCACCGAGGCAGCCTCCGGTGCATATTCCGTAGAAGAAGAAAGGGTCGATGCCCTGGAGGATGTTTAATAACATGACATTATGCAATGAGAAGGGAGGTCCCCGTACCATGATCGGCTTGGCCGGGTCGGTCTCCATTGTCGCAAAGTACGAAAAACCAGCGAGGAAGGCGAGCGCTGCGCACGGGATAGTTACGGCCTACCTCCCCTATCAGCACCACGAAATAACTTCGCCTACGACGCGTCACTCACCGTCTGCCATCTCCGCTTACTCTTTCGAATAGCGAGGTATTGTGGCCAAGTGAGCTCCGTCGCTTCTTGCACGGTGGATCCCGCGGCCGTCGAGTTGGCGCGGACGAGAAAAAATGCCTTCCGGGGCACCTGGCGGGAGGCGCATCGAGCGGAGAAGGTGAGGGGGCGGAGAAGGCAGTTTTCCATCGTGGAGTGAGAGGGGAGGAGGACGACGTCGGCGACGCGGAGAATAGAACTCATCACGTGCGCTTCACTTCAGAGTCAGTGCGCCAGAAATAGAAACGCAGATTTTGAGGTAAGCGCCGCTATCACTGCCCCGGGTCCGTAGTGGTGTGAATGAGAGGACTGAGCTTTGGGCTGAGCCTAGATATTGCCTGGAATTCTATTGTCGTTGCTGCCTTTCGTTCTAACATCATGTCCCAGTGCACCTCCTGCTGTGCAGCGTGCGCTGCGACCCCGCCTCCCCCAAGTCCTAGTTCAAGCCAGTCCGCATACGCCCTCTCCAACCTCCTCGCCGCAGGGACTCTGAGCCTGAGCATCCTCCCCGACGAGCACCGCTTGCTCTGTGACCACGCCCACGCCGACGACAGCTGGCACACCTTCTCTGGCACTGCGCTTCTGGGGCGCCTCACCACTCCCGACGACGCGGTGCTCTGCAGAAACCTGGAGTTCCTCAGCAAGCACCGGTTCGTCTCAGCGACTTGGCGCACGGTCAAAGAAGGCGAGTTGTGTGTGAGGATATATATCGTCCCGCATGACCTGGCGAATATGCAGGGGAAGCTGAGGGTGAGGAAGGATAATATCCTGGCGCCGGCGAGGAGGTACTTGAAGGGGCTGCTGCCGAGGATCGTTGTGGACAGGGAGCGCTGGGAGGGTCTGGAGAGCCATGGCAGTGGGACGCGTCTATTCCCCAACACCAAGGCAAGTCACCCGGTCCAGTTTTATTTCAATGCAAATCTTAATCTATAATTATTTAGGATCGCCGTAGCCTGGCAGAGATATACGGCGACCTCGCCTCCCCCAACCCTAGCATAACCCCCGGCTGGGAGAACATTTCCACCCGCCTGCTCGACTTTTCCGACACTCTGGGGGGCCTCGGCATGCGCAGCACGCTGTACAAGTACCAGCGCCGCTCAGTGGCCGCCATGCTGCAGCGTGAGCTCGACATGCGCGACGTCCCGGACCCGTTATTCATCCCCCTTGAGAGCATGGACGGCAAGAGGTTTTATCTCCAGCCGGGCTCGATGGAGGTTCTGCTGGAGAGACCTATGGTCGCGCCGTGCAGAGGTGGGATTTTATGTGAGGAGTTGGGTGCGTATGATTTCTTTCTGTCCTGGATACACATACAGATACTAATGCCCGGAATAGGTACCGGCAAAACCGTAATGATCCTCGCCCTCATCCTCGCCACCCTCAACCAGCTCCCATCCCCAGAAGACTCCATCGTCGACGACCGCCCCGTCCTCACGCCTCTCTCCTTTCGGTACTTCCCTTCCCCAGACTGTGCCTCCGCCCGCCGGCGCTTCTTCCGCACCCCACAATCCCCCACACCCACCCCTATCCCCTCCCTCGTCGAGCTCCTCTTGCACCGTGCACGCACCGCCCCAGATACTCACATCCCCAACACCTCCACCCCTCTCGGGGCCCGCCAATACGAGCACCGCCTCGCGATGGAGGAGCAGGTCGAGCTCATCCCCCCTGGCGCCCTGCGCGCGGCGAATACCCCATTTTATTACCACTACCCTGGGGAGCCGACGAACCATGCGCGCAGCCAGAGGAATCGCGGGTTCCCTGGGCCGAAGAGGATGTGGTTGAGCAGTGCAACGCTTGTGGTGGTGCCGGCAAATTTGCTAAGCCAGTGGGATAGGGAGATTACGAAGCATGCAGAGTGCCCGTTGAGGGTGTTGATTTTGAGGAAGGGGAGAGGGATGCCGGGGGCTAGGGAGTTGGCGACGGATTATGATGTGCGTTTTTCTGTTTTCGTGCTGTCAGTGTCGTTGTTCATATAATTTTATGTGCAGATTATCCTTATGTCCTACACCAGTTCGTCTTCCACCTTCTCATTGACTCTGGACCGACAGCTAACGTCCTCCAAGGATTTACAGCCGAAGCCGCACACAAAAACACCTCCAAGCTACACACCTGGGATCCCTGCCTCTGCCCCCCATACGCAGGCTCGCGTGTCCCGGACTGCACCTGCCCCACGTCCTGTGTGTCCCCGTTCCTCCAAGTCCGGTGGAAGCGCCTCGTCATAGATGAAGGCCATGTGTCCGCGACGCTGTCGACGGTCCTGACGCCATTTGCGAGGATGCTGAGTGTGGAGAGACGATGGATTGTGACGGGCACACCGACGACGAATTTGTTGGGGCTGGGGTTGGGGAAGAGGGGGAGTGAAGGGAGGAGTGCGGAGGGAGAGGGTTTGGATGTGGGTGAGATTGAGGAAGGAGAAGAGGCATCGGATGACTTGTTGGGTGGGAGTGGGAGCGGGAACGTTACACCCACAGACCCCTCCCCCACCTCCACTCCCTTCCCCTCCCCGCATGCCTCTCTCCCCTCTTCCCCCGCCCCGTCCCGCGCCTCGACACCCCAAACGCGTATCTGGAACAAATACGACCGCGAAGACCTCAACAAGCTCGGGAACATGATCACGCACTTCGTCGCCGTGCCGCAATTCGTCGCCGACTCTCGGCTCGTCTCGTCTTGCGTGACGGAGCCGCTGCTGGATTTGGGCGGCCCGCGCCCCGGGGCGGTGAGGGTACTGAACCAGGTAATGGAGATGATTATGATTAGACATCGGTGCGTTCTCCTTTTTCTTCTCTATCAGGGTTTTTTGGAAAGTTGTGTTGACATTTTTTGGTGTGGGGCTGTAGGATAGAGGACGTGGAGGAGGATGTGGTGCTCCCCCCTGTGACGAGGGAGTCGGTGCTTTTGGATTTGGACCCGTTCATTGTGAAATCGTATAATGCGATGCAGGCGACGATTGCGATTAATGCTGTTGATTCTCAGAGGACTGACCAAGTACGTATTTTTTTCGGTGTTATGATCGTAGCTGCTGATGGTTTTTTAGGATTATATGTTCCATCCGAATGTGAGGCCAGCTTCATATCGTGATTGTTAGTAGGAAGCTAATTTCGTTGATAGAACGCCGATTTGCTGCAAGTGGCGGTGAAGAATATGTCCCAGTAAGCGACTGACCATATACCCAATATCTGAGGCCTAACTTGACCATTCGTTTACAGAATTATGTTTTGGTCCGTTGATGACGAGCTGTACAACGTGGATCAGCTCAATGCAGATGCGCAAAAGCATATCGACCGAGCAATCGAGAGGAACACGCCTCCGGAAGACATAGCTCTCTTGTATGAAGCTTTCAGGCATATGTACGTCTCTCGCAAGCGTAACTATTATGAATTTCACATTCTGATATCTATACTAGACGTCTCGCAGCGGAAGACCGCATCTGGCGGTCCATGATGCGACACGAAGATGTCCCATACCGCGTGTATTACATGAACCCGCGCATCTTCGACTCCTGGTCCCGCATACCCCGCTCGGAGACCACCAGCACCGACACGTCATTCACTGGGTTCCTGCACGCCGACCGCCTCCTCAAGATCTACTACATGATCGCGTCCCGCCCTTTGATCTCCGAGGACTTGATGCTCGACTGGGGCCGAGAGGTCGTCACGCAGGACCATGCGATCCGTCGGCTCTACCAGGAATCGCAGAAGAAGAAAGGCGGGGGAAGGAGCAAGACTGCGGCGCGGCACCATGAGGCGGAGCATGGCGCACCGAGTTTGATGGTGGAGAGTGCGGCGAAGAAGGCGGCGGCGGCGGGGACGCTGAAGGAGATGCAGAGGGAGCTGCAGTCATCGATGGCGCGGTTGGAGAGTTTGGAGAAGGAAGAGGGGGCGGAGGATTTGAATTCGACGGCTTATGCGACCCTGCGGCAGAGTGGAGATGGGCTGTCGGTGGCGGTGGGGAATTCGTTACTTGCGTATGTGCGCGTGGGTTCGTCTGCGTCCAGCAAGCTGAATTATATCATCAAAGAGGTATGCATAAGTTCTATCCTTTTTTTCATTTCTTACTATTATCCAATTCTGTTTTAGGTTCTAGAGCACTCCCCGACGGAGAAAATCCTCATCTTCTCAGAGTCAGCACTGACCCTAGCTCACGTCGCGGAAGCACTCGAGCTCGTGAAAATTAAGTTCCTGCGGTTCACGACACAGATTCAGCCACAGTTTAGAGAACAGCTCGTGCTGACCTTCGAGACGTCTGAGAGGTATCGTGTATTTTTGATGGAGCTCAAGCATGGTGCCCGTGGCCTGTAAGTGATTTTGCGTTCTTGCGAGCAACTAAGGATGGAAGTAACCTGAACGATTTCAGGAACCTGATATCCGCTTCTCGTGTGATATTCTGTGAGCCAGTGTGGCAGGCCGATGTGGAGAGCCAGGCAATCAAAGTATATACATACCTTCATAATCTTCTGTCGAGTTTCTCACGAATGTTTCTCCTTTAGCGTGCGCATCGAATAGGCCAAACCCATCCCATAATCGGTGAGTTCGGCCAATGTTATTGCCTTGTCTCATTATTGACGAAACCCCTTTTCTTGTAGTCAAGACGCTTGCTATACGTGGTACTGCTGAGGAAAACATGGTGGTGCGGCGTGTCTTCCTAAAAAATAGCCCAGAAAAGCTGCCAAAACTCATCGAAGAAGCAGGAATGAGGCATTACATTGCTGTCAGTGTTCTTTTTCCTTCTTACACGATGCATTCTTGAACGACCGTTTTTATTCATTGTAGAATCCCCAGTTCATCAACGACCCCCCATCGTTGACGCCGAAGTTGGACTTCCCGCTGTTTGATTTCCCTCGTTCCGAGCCCAGATCCGTGCCGCCATCGAGTGGGTTAAAAATCAGAATCCCGGCCCCCTCATCCTTATCTTTCCCGCGAAAAAGAGTTAGACTAGAGGATCCAGTTGGAGAAGCGCCAGCGACAACAGAAAATGACCGTGATATTACGGAGCCTCCAAAGAAAAAAGCTGTAAGATTCGAGTAGGATTCCTTTTGGATTGTAAGTATGGCATAGGTTTTGGGACGATTACTTACTGGACTTGCCTGTGTTTGTATTTTTATTTTGTAAATGATTTATGTAGATTATATACATTGCCGTGGCCGATAGCACGATCTTTGTGTGTGCCAATATGTTTGACCTCGTCTATGCTGAGCAGAGCATTCAGCACACCCCTATTACGTCATTGCAATTTGTACGCAGAAGTCTCAGCACGTGGAATTTCGAGAAGCGCGTCCCCGACCTGAAGCTTGGCATTCCATATATAGGAAGCCTCCCTAATACATAATCAAGCTCTCTTTCTCTTCCTTGCCTCAGGTCCTCTTGCATTCAAACTACCACCATTCTTCCTCTCCCAGAATCCTCTCCCAGAATCCGAATGCCCTCCGTTCCTCTAGACGCCTGAAACCCTCTTGATATGCATCCCCTCGTCTATCTTGACGCGTAGCTGGACACGCCTTGTTAATGATTGCTCGCTAGCATCGTTAGCCGCCGCGGTACGATGCGTCAGCCCATCTTGCATGTGTGTATATCCATTACTGAGATTCCTTTCCTCGTTTTCTGACGCGATCTATGTCAGAACTGCTGTCCGCCGCCCTTCCAACCCCACCTCGCCTGTTCAAGCCACCTGGGCCACTGCATATCTGACGCTCCACCGCTCCCCATATCACGTATGCTGCATGCTATATCTTTTATCTTCCTTCTTATGCGGCATTAACGTTTACGTTTAAGGGCAGTCTCTAGTACGTCCTCCAATAACAGTCTCCGGCGTTGTCAGCCACCACACTGAGGATCTCAGAAGACACATCCCTCGTTCATGACACCAAATACGTTTCTCCTGGTTATCATGTCGCCAACGCGATTGCTAGTGGTTTATAAGGTGCGCAAAAATTCTCGACAGTCTAGACACACTCTTTGCAACTTCGTATACAGCCTTCGGATATTTTCCCAATCCTCCTATTTCGCGTTACATTTCATTTCAATGACTTGCCAACTTGAAGCTTTCGACAACTGGGCCTAGCACCTTCAGCGCTGTGCCTCATCCACTCGACGTAAAGCACGCCGTCCTCTCAATGCGCTCTTGAGGCTCCGCCATTCAGCTGAGACAGGCTTGAGCTTATGAGTTATTGAATTTGAGAGCAAGTTCGACGCCAGTATAATCGATCATCACCTGTCCCAAAACCCATCCCTGTCCTCTCGTTTCGCTCAACGCCTTCGGTCAACTCGACGGGGCCTCATGAACTTGATTACACCACCCTCCCCCTCCCCCCTCTTCCTTCCCTACACCATCCCTTCGACTGCGCCGACGTAGTATCGTTTCGTCTTGGGAGGTAGAGGCTAGCTAACGACGGTTCTCCAGTGAGCCCTTCCACGTTTTTGTAGTTTACGGTAAGTCCTTTCGTCTTCGCATGGCCCGCTGGCGTTCGTTCTCCCCGTGTGCATCAAGTCCGCCCTGCGTGCTTCAAGTTCTTCACCGTGTGCTTCAAGTCTGTCCCCGTGTGCTTCAAGTACTGCTCTGTCTGCTTCACGCCTTCCCCGCCTGCTTCAAGTGCTGCTCCATCTGCTCCGCCACCTAGCCTGCTTCGCCGTCCCTCTATGCATCGCTCTTTCTCCTACCTGCTTCCCCATCTCCTATGCGTGATTCTCCACCTCTTCCGCCCGTCTCCTTGCCTCCTCCGCCTCGATCGCTCGCCTATCTCCTCCGCTTGCTTGCCTCCTCCGCTCGTTTGTCTCCTTCACTCGCCTATCTCGCTTGTCTTGCTGTCTTGTCTGCTTCGCTTTTCCGCCTGCTTCATCTAGCCTCCCCACCTTCTCCGCTGTCGTTTTCCTGCCTACCTCCCATTTCCTCTATCTGCCCCGCTGATCTCTCTGTCTCACCCTCCCTCATTTTGCATGTTCTTACTTCAGGCTGATGTTCTCGGTTCTTCTGTCTGCGTTGACTTTGTTCGTCTTACCTGCTTCGTCTCTCCACCTGCTTCGCCTATATTTACGCCTCCCTACCTCCTCTATCTGCCTCGTCTCTTCCGGGTCTGCCTGCTGCATCTCATATGCCTGCCCCGTCCTCTTCTGCCTGATCCGCCCGTCTAGTTGCTCCGCTAGCTAGCTCCTCTCGCTTTTGTGTTATTCTTCCACCTCTTGCACTTCTCCATTCTTCTTTCTGCTCCGGTTCTCTACCTGCTTTACTGCCCCGCATGTTTCGTTCCCCCCCCGCTTTGCTCCCCTTATCTGTCGTCCGCTGTGTGCTTCTTTGCTATGTTTCGCTTTGTCCCTTTGTAGCTCCGGTTCTCTATATCTTTTCAAGCTCTTCTGTTCGTTTCGATTTCCTGTCTGCTTCGGTCCTCTGTCTGCTTCCACTCTACCTCGCTTTTCTCATCCATCTGCTTCCCTTCCGCTGTCCGTTTCGCTACATTGTCTGCCTCCCCCTTCCTGTGTTTCTCCATTTGTCTTACTCCTCCCTCGGCTTCGTTCCCCTAGCTTCATTCATCTCAATGTAGGTCCTCTGGCTTTGTTCTTTTGGCGTCGGTCCTTTGGCTTTGTTCTTGCTTCTCTCCTCTTGCTTCGCTCCTCTAGCTCTTTTCCCCTTTTTCTGATATTCTGGCTCCGAGAAGTTTTCTGCTACGATGATCTGGGAAGTCACTTATATTGGCTCTGGTGACTGACGAATTTCTGGTCGGCTCACCCTTCTTCCTACTCTGTAACTATTAATATCCCGACTTGACTCTGTGATGGCTTCGATACTGGCATTGACTCCAGCTCTGGCTCCGGCTCTGGTTCCTAGCTTTATCTCCCGGACTTTGACTCACGTCTCTGGTTTGCAACTGTCTTTTGGTATCCTGGCTCTGTCTCCTGGCTCTGTCTCCTGGCTCTAGCTCGTGTATCTGGCTCTTGCGATCGACGACTTGGTATTCAAGCTACACGACACGACGCACAAAGGCCGAGATGAGGAAGTGAGAAGAGGATGGAGAGGGATTGAATGGAACGTAGGGATAGGTGGAAGGAAGAGGGAGAAGAAGGATAGAGAGAATGGAAGGAAGGGGAAAATGGAACGAGAAGGAGAGGACAAGATGGGATTGATGAGAGAAAGGGTAGGAGGACGGAAAAGCGAAGAAGACACGAAATACCGACGAAGAAGTTCGTCGCCCACGAGATGCGCCTTATCCGAACTTCATCGACATCTCTAAGCTCTTTCTAATTCTTTGAGACATGTGTTCACTTACTTTCTTCCATAGATTTTCCCCGGGGGCGGAGAGGATGATTAACTTCACCTCTACCTCGTGCTCCCTTGTCGTGGGCCCCGGGCTTAAGATTCGTACGAAAGTACGAGTAGACCAAAAGCACGTTAAAAAGTTCATTCCTTTTCTTCTTGCATTATAGTACTGTTTTGCATTGTTTTGGAAATAAACCAATGTCATTGTTGTATTTCGACGCCTGAGTCCTAAATCCTGAAAGAGTATTGAGTAGATATCTTCCATTAATGTGACTCTCATACAACACTGAGTATACAACAGGTACCTCAACCTGGTCAAACGCCGAGTCCACTTACCCACAGCCCTCACTGCCGCTTCGTTGGAGTGTCTGTAGCTCGCTCCAGGCCATCTCAGCAAAATGTAGCAGTGGTTCGCTCATTTAGTACATCTCCAAACTCATGCCGTCGTGGATCTCATAATCGGAGAGTGTTATGTGATCCTTATAGATCGTATACCTGCCCATATAAAGGTCATAAGTTCCAAGTCAACAGTGGACGTTGCAGCGCCCACCATTTCTTTAACTGGATCTTGCGATGATCGGTACCCGTTTGGGCTGCAATGAGTTTCTTCAAATCTCCAACAGTGTCATCTGGGCTGCATTTAACTCGAACTATTGGTTGCAAGTGACGATGTGATGAGCGACCAAAGCAGAGTTAATACGCGAAGTGTGGCGAACCTTTACGCCCTAGGCGATCGTTCGCGATAACCTGTACAGGCGATGAGATATAGTCCAATTCGCATTGTAAAATGCGGAGTACCTCAATAAGAGCCATTGCAAGCACTCGAAACAGAAAACCGATAGAGAAGCTGTCGAGAACAGAGACGAAACAAGTCAAACAGGACGGGAGCGAACTCAGCACCAGTCATTCAACTTTCCCACGGTGTGCTGTACTCATCACTATCGCGCACGTCACGCGTTCACCTTGTTTTCAGGACCGCCATGCCCCTCAACATCCCGGGCCTGTTGGCGCCGTTCCAACTTCTCATACACCCGCGTCTTGTCCTTCCAAATCTTACAGTGAAAGGTAGCATCCTTCTCGGAATTTCTGTTCAAAGATCTCATGAACCGCACTCGTAGAAAGATATCCGCCAGCTTGATTTTGTAGCACTTCGTAAAGCTGGGTATCGTGGAGCGGTGTTCGACAAAGATAACTGCCTAGTAAGCATATTTCTCCATTATATTACATGCCATCTTATATGCTGTGACATAGACGATACCGCATAAAGATCAGCTAGTGCCAGAGCTACAGGTATTTGGACTTTCAACTAGAGTATATCCGTGTCTAATCATAAGCCTACAGGAAGCATGGGACCAATGTAGCGAAGCTTTCGGCAAAGGGAACGTTCTAATTGTTAGTAATTCCGCTGGAACATACCTCGATGCAGGAGGGATACAGGTGCATCTTGCCCCTAGCATGTTCTGTCTCCCACTCAATTTCGCGTTTCAGTCGGAATCTGTAACACACCATCTTCGTGTTCCTGTACTCCTTCATTCATCCTTCAAACCTGCCTACTCCTGCATAGGCGCCCTCCGCAACTATTTCTCCTCCCTCAAATCGCCGATCCGTGATGAAGAGCTCATCATCGTCGGCGATCGCATCTTCACAGACGTCATAATGGCAAATCGCATGCGTCTCCAAAATCGATCCCAAGGATTTTTATCGACCATCCTCTCATGTGCATATGAGAAAGAAGGCACAATAAAGACAGAGAAGGAGACTATGAGAGAAGAGAGTCCAGAGTCAGCACGAAACGACGCGAATGGCCCGCTCGCTATTTGGACAACGGGTATTTGGGAGCGCGAGTCGATCCCAATGCGATGGGTGGAGAAGAGGCTAGTGGGTGCTATTCAAAAATGGTCAAAACCTTTAGTTGGAGAGCCACTGGATACAAGTCGGTTTGTGAAGCGAGCGATTGAACCTGAACAGCAAAAGAGTGGATTCGTAGATGCATTGCTGTCGAGGCTGAAAAGGGCTTAATATGTATAGCATTGATGTTACTCTCGTATAATATGATACAAATATATAAAAGTATACATTAATTCCAAGGCTTTATTCTTTCTGAAGTTCATAATCAAATATCGCAGGCTTTCTCGCAGAAAAAATGAAGAACGGCATTTCGGCACCCTTCACCTCATCCCACTCCCTCTCCACCTCATCTACCAGCCTATCGAACTCGAGTTCCGACGACACAACCCCGAACCCGCCTGCATTAAGTGTCGGGGTCTTCATAGAACGGAAGACCTCGATCCAATTATCTCGGCCGTCGATCCCATCTTGGCCAGCCCACTTCCCGAGAGGAATGGAGCGGTGCTCAACATGAATATCGACAAATCCTGCCTCTAAAAGCCAGCTGGGGATATACTCGGCGCAGTCCAATAGTAGGCCTTTAGAGTTGAAGAGATCGTTGACGAGGGAGCGGTGTCTGGCGGTTGCAGGGCCTGCACGCCAGGTGCCCACCTCCCCGAGCTGTACCCAGCCCCCTGGGGTAAGCACACGGTGCATCTCGCTCAGGCCACGCATCCAGTCCTGGTACTGTAACCCGGCCATGAGCAGGCGTTGATGGACGAGGACAAATTCTTCGTCCCAGTGACGGGGAAGATCAGTGAGGGATCCGATGGTGAAGTGGACGTTGGAGGTGGGTGGCTCGGGGAAGAGGCGGGAGGCGATGTCCAGGCCACAGATGGACACTGAAGCGGGAATCTGTGATGCCATGTCGACCACCCATATGCCTGCGGAATGCCATTAGCATAAGCTGTCTTGGCTGTGTTGATATCATTTACCTGAGCCGGTACCACATTCGAGGACTTTGTCGCCAGGTTGGAAAGAAATCGGAGCAAATAATAACTGGTCGTTGTAGATTCGCCTCAAAAGTCGGTGCTGGAGGTGAAGCCTAATAAATTCTGGTTAGCCATCATAGAAATTGCCAAGTCAAAGAATGGGAAACGAGGAAGACATAGAATATTTTGACGAACACATACCTTATTTTCTCTTCCTCGTCGGAGGGCAGAATATATTTGTCACATGAAAACGTGCGAGCCTTGGCAGCGCATGGAATTGGAACGAGGACAGAATACGAAGCCGTAGACGAGGTGTGCATAGCTACAGTCATGGTTCAAGTAGGGGGGTTAGAAAGCGAATGAGAATTGGGAAGATATGAGCTTGAGGTGGAATCCATAGATGTAGCGTGTACTTATACGCAAATCGCCCAAAAAAAAACCAGCACTCAAGCCGCGTGCTTCATTCATACCGCTCGCCCTGTGTTTAGTCAAAGTACATAAGATCAAGATATGACTCACAGATGGCCGAAAATATTCGACGTCCCTTGCCTTGGAGCCCAATGAGCCCGCAAATGAGCTTCAAACCGGATTTTTCCCGCATGCTAATGAGTTGGTCAGTGTGGTACGGTAGCACCCATCTTATTAATCCCGAAGAGGCAATAGCGAGGACAATTGAAGCCTATAGAACAAGATCAAGATTGGTCCGGATTTGCTGTGGTGTGCAGAGTTTATCATAGCATTTCCCTACGTTGCGTGCAGATTAGGAAATGAACATAATTGTGAAAGTTAAGGGTGTACGGACCGGTGGGCAGTGGACACAGCTCGGCGAATAGCGAGGGATATTAGCGCCCATTACAACGACTCAAAACCGAACGGAACGGGTATTGTCGCTCATTGTGCCTTTCTCCCATCTTTGCCGATGAAATGTTCTTTGCTACAGCAAGTTCCGGCGAAATTAGTGGGGAAATATACACAATCGCATGCACACTATACAAAACTGGGTGATATGATATGAGCGTACCTCGCTTTAACTAACAGAAGAGTAGAGCGTCTAACCTGCACTTAACGAAAGTTGTATACTCTTCTTTTCTGGCAACGTACGGCAGTTCTGTTGCTGGATGTTCAGGATTGGTTCAAGGTCCATGGGAGATAGTGGGACCCGGTTCTCCTCGTTTCATTGATGGATTTTTACGACCACGTTGGGATGCGGTCAGTGTGATGATTCTCCACGCACGGCCATGATGCACATTGGAGGGAGCGATGCAACCGGGAGCATCCACAGTCCCGAAAATGTCAGTTAAAACGGCGAATAATCTCTGTATCTGAACGAAAGTTATAATCGGTCCGTATTCCGGAAGAAACACGCACGCCTACTATCCATTAAAGACTGAGTGAAAACTCCAGCAAAACGTTTGAGCGCGACCGTGCATCATTGAAGGAAATTTCCTGCAATAGAATGATGATCCTTGCGACCTCATAACTTCCGCGGTGATTTTCATTCCATGCCGTGTTACCTACCAACACTACATGTTTGAAGCACGGAAGTAATTGAATATTGTGCTGGTTGCCATTCATCGCTTCGTCTGTCTCGGAAGATCCTCAAGTGCGTTCCTCACCCCCATCTTCCACACGGCCAGCTCTTTTTCCACCTCCGCAGCCAGCTTTCTTACCTCCTGTCCCACCTCTCCGCCCTCGTTTCGCCCACCTCCAAATCCAATCATCAGCTCATTTCGCGCCCGCATGAGTGTCTCGTAAGCGAGTTTCAGTCTTTGTGGGCCAGAAGGAGGATACATCGGGTTCTGGGCTGCTGCACCTGGACCTAGGGTAGGCACAGATGGATTGGCTGAGGGGAACCTTGGAGACGCTGATGACGGTGTCTGATCTCCTTCAGCATGCTTTGGAGCAGGCTCATCTACGTTTAGGAGCTTCCCAAGCTCGGCAAGGGCTATCCCGCGAACGGGATGACCTGAAACAAGGACTTGTGTGAGCCCAGCGCTTGAGCGTGTGGCCGCCCGAATCGCGTCGTTGAGTTGTTCTTGAGCACGAGCAGGCGATTTTTCAGTTCCAAAATGTGCCTGAGTCTGTGCACGGGAGGCTTGGAGCTGCGGTGACCTAATCTCCTCGATCTTTGGCGTAGAAGACGAGAGATTGTTGATGAGTAGGGATGTATGAAGTCGGGAGAGCGCGAGGAGAGGGTGTGCAGATGGAAGCACTCCGACTGATATGAGAATTGGGATGAGGTTCGTTGTGAGTTGAAGAGCCTTTCGAGGATCTGGCACGAGAAACATTAGAAAGATGAACATATGACGTAGGAGGTGTGAGTCTGAAGAAGGCCTACCAGAAAACTGCAATCGATCGGCTTTCTCAAGAGCTTCCTGACCTACTCTCAATGCGTCGAGCACAGCATCTGTATCTCTGACCACGGATTTGCATTTCGTACACATAGCAAGGCTGTCTTCTGCACGCATCTCAACTTTCAGCATACCTCATCATACACGGTGAGAGGTATCTGTACGACTGACCTGCAGTTGGCACCCTACACAGACCTCCACAGTGCTTCGGACAATACATGGCCTCTCTTGGATCCACAGAAGAAGTACTGGTGCAAAGCGAACAATGACATGTGAAGTGGTATGTTTCTTGGAGGGCTTGCTTCCGAAGATCCTTGGGGAGCGTCGTGTCAATATATGCAGTTAGGACCTACAGCAAAAATGAGGATTAATACAATGTGCTATAGTATACTGAACGCGAGAGAAGTAAGATGGCTCACCTCTTCGCCAGGATCAATGTATTTCAATGCAATAACCTGCATCAGAGGTTCTTGGTCTTTCTTAGATAGACCTCCAGCACGCGGAAAGACGATGACGGCATTTGCATCACATGAGTGGTTGATGAGCGCTACTGCAGGCGAAACGCAAGCACCGAGCGGCGTAAGAGTCGGTGTAGTGATGGTGAAGGTATTGGTAGTGAACTGCATAGTAAGAAGTCAGCGACTATTGTATATTGATGCACTACAACAGGAGAAAGCGATGAGATTCATGTGGCAGGAAACGAAAACGTACGCGAGAAATGAGATCTACGACATCGGCAGCAGACCGAAGGTCATAATCTGCGAGTTCTTGTGCAGAAGTGAGTCCAAGGTATCGTACCAACGCATGTGCCAAATGGGTATGAAGCTGGGAGTCACGCGTGTTAGCATCGTTGGAAAGGGATGCACGGTCTGTCAGCATGATGAAATGAGCTAAGCAATATGAGATATGATTATGAATACTTACGCGACTGCAATGCTTCTATCTCTCTCGCCTGTCGATAGTAAAATCGGTATTCAGATGCAGTATCGGAGGCTATTATGTCAATACGCACCCAAACACTTCCGTTACCCAACTTTTGTCTTCTCCAAAGGATCCTCCCAAGGCACCGGACAGCATCGCTTGGTACTGATGTCGGAGGTGGAGACGAGGACGACACTTCGGAAGGCGCGGACGAAGCCCACCGCTGCAGGGCAGGGCACTCGTGTTTGTGCAGAGGCCAGTCCGCAGTTTGACATTTCTACTTACAAGAATACTTATTCAGTCGATCAGCTCAAAGATAAGTGGGTGAGACGTACGGAATCGCAGTAGTACACGGTTTTACAGCTTAGACACCTCTTTAGTTCTTTACCAGACCCGAAGCAGTTTGAGCAGTTCGAGTCGAGATTCTGATTGGAGAGCGTTGCCACGTGTGGTTTTATAGAGAAGAGGATCTCGCCTGTTTACTTTGTGCATTAGAAAGATTCAAAGGATGAGACTAGAAGACGTACCTGGCTTCCGCGCCACTTTTGTCCAAACGCCCCTCCCTCTCTCATCTGTAGGTGAACCACGAACTTCGAGACTCGGTGGCAGAGATGCATACAGCCCGTCAAGAGAGACAGATGATGTTGCTGGATTTGTTGAGCTTGAAGGTGACGAAGGTCGTGATGGCGAGTTCGTTGAAATCGGGGTAGCTTGGAGTGGGATCACTGGCTCACTTGAAAGTGTAATAGGCTCGGAGTCCACCTTCATCTTAGAAGTTTTAGATCTTGTAACGTCAGCGAGTGATTTTACGCCTTTGCCATGAGTCTTTCCACTGGGTGTCGTCGCGGTTCCTTCAGCGGAATTTAAACTCGAAACAGCTGAGCCTGGAACATAGGATCTCTTGGCTTCACGTTGCTTCCTTTCTGCTTTCAGTTTTGCAAAGTCTGACATAGCTCGACGTAGCGGAATCGATAGAAACGAGTGAGAGGCATTTCACAGAAGAATCGGCCCGGCAGACAACGTTAATCAAATCAACGGCAATCGGGATCGCGACGTAAGTGCCAAATAACGTGACTCAGACGTTTGCTGACTCATTTATTTGAACCGAAGGGTGTTGAGAGAGTACGGTAAACAAACAGAAAGGCAAGTTGAACTCATCCAACTTAACATTAATTGTCCTTCAGGTTCTTACGGGTCCCAGAACTTACTTCGAGGAATTGTAGTAGTTCACAGACACTTTCTGCCTGTTCGCATGCGCCCTGTATGAATTTAACACGCTGTCAACAAAGATCCAAAACTTCCAGCATTCTGACCCAATAATGTATAATTACAAGTTCCTTGCCCTTCTGAGCGTCCAAGATACGATCAGTATATAAATACATGCGAAGTGTATCTATGCAGCGTTCACAACAGTTGTATAAAGCTCGTGTCAATTCCGTGAGAGAAGTCCCATATGCAAATCCTCTGGAACAACATGTATTGGTTTTGGTACAGGGAAAACGGCATTGTTACTCACCTGATCTTCGCCACAAGAGACAATCTGAATAGATGGAAACATAAGATGAATGAAATGAGTGGAAAAAACTAGGTAAATAACCCTACCTTCGTGCAATCAAAGCCAATACAGAATATGCGTCCAGTATGTCCCCCAGTCAAGTCAGCAACTAGAGCACCGGTCTTCCTGTCCCAAACCTAATAGAGAGTCAAGATACGAAACATGCTGATCATCATTTTGAGAAGCGCACCTTTATACTCAGATCATAACTACCGCTCAGCACAAAGTCATCCCCAAAAGCAACACTCCTCACAAGGTCCCCATGCATGCACCTCGCCTCTAGTTCAGGCCGGGGTGCCGTTTCTGGCTGTAAGGAACTGCTGCCGCATGTCTGGCACATATAAGCACTGCCTGAGATAGATGATACAAATGGGAAAGGCAAAGGCGCAACACTAGAAGGCGCAGCGCCCTCGAAATCTGGCGATGTCGACCATCCTTGCAGTGTTGTGATGTTCAAAAGACGGACATGCTTGTCAGACGAGCCAGAGAGGACAAAGGGAGGCTTGAAGTCAATAGAGGCAATTCTGGGAAACGGATTAATCAGGTGAGAGCTCGACAGATGAGTGAAGATATAGTTACCCGCGTGAGTGATGATTATCGAATGTTCGTAGCAGTTTGCCAGTATTAGCGTCCCAGAGACGAACGGAACGGTCTCCAGACCCTGATACAATAAGATCCTTGGAGAGAGATACAGCATTGACGGCAGCTCGATGGGCCCCCAAGACAAACTGTGGGACGAGGTCGGGGAACGAGTACGTTCTAACAGTACGATCTGTGAACCAATGGAACTTGATTAAAGAAGAGCACGAGGAAAGCAGCTTCAGCACTCACCTTTTGAGCATGAAACCAATCGCTTATTGTCGAATCGTACACAAAGAACACTATCCTCGTGATCACATATCATTTTCACCAGCTTATTGTGGCGCAGGTCCCAAACAGCAACACGCCTATCACTGCCAGCACTTGCCACGTAGCCATTGTGAACGCATATACTCAACACAGAGCTGCTATGCACGCCTGAAATCACCCTTTCTACCATGCCGGTGCTCAGATTCCACTCCCTGACCGTCCTGTCACGCGAGCCAGTGAAGAGGACCTGCTGGTTCGTGTCGGAGTACGTATAGAGCTGCAGGCAGTATATCGTGTTCGTGTGTGAATTCGTAGGAGCACCACGCGTCTGCAGAGCCGAGAGCCTGTAAGACGATGTCAAGAAGCGGTTTCGTAACCTGACAAGAGTCTGATGAAGGAGTTTATAGTTGGGCTTCACGAATGAACTTGGGCCAAGGGTCTTCAGGACGGAGGGTGCTGAATGCCGTACGTATGTTCTCGACCGATTGGCAGAGCGTCCGTTAGAGAATGAGTAAACGCTGTTTGCTGTGTTTCCAAATGAAGATGAGCTGCTGGAGCCGCCAAACATCGACGCGAAGCCCGAGTCAAGCTCGGCATGCATGAATGTCAACTCGGCTTTGGCCGTTTCCACGTCATCGATAGCGGGACTTTCGTCGTCTTCCTCCTCATCCGAGTCCCCCATTCCCTCATCGTCAGAATCCTCCCATGGGCCTTGGCTTTGTGTCAAGGAAGACTCGAATGAATGGGCCCGTGTCGGCTGACGCCACGTCCACCCACGAGCATGACAGAGATTCTTCCATAAAGTCTGATCATCCGCAAGCGCCTGCCATCGTCGGCTCACGAGAGCGCACAGCAAAAGCGTCTGGAATGGGAGATACGAGAATATCTGTAGTGACACTTCGGCCGGGAGAGACTATGGTAGAAATAGTCAGTTCACGAGAACGTATAAATGGAACATTGACGTACTCCGACGACATCGAACTGCAGCAAGGGAGCTATTCTTCGTTGTACAGTGGCTAGACGTGATCTCGGCAGCGACGCCAGGAGCTTATATGCAAGTTCTAACCATGTAAGTAGTGAGTTAATTTGTGCTTCAAAAAGGAGAAGATTATGCATAACAATCTTACCTTCATACTCTTCTGCAGACTTCATGCCTAATATGATCTCGTCAAAGTTCATCTTGTGATAGTTCATGGTGCTCGGTTGAATTATAGAGCCAGTTTGAGAGTTGCTAGCAGAGTCTGGAAAATGCTAATCTGGTTAATTATAAAAGATGCAGGATAGGATGGTATCACCTTCATGTTCTTTCGCTTTTATTCCGGTGGGGTTTTCAAGACAAAGGTCACCATGGTTCGGGGTGTTCTTAGGTTGAAAGGGCCCGGCCCGGACGGCGGTAGTCGAAGTGCCTGCAGGCTGCTCCACGCTTGAAGAAACATCATGAAAGTCGGTGGTTTCAATTGAGGCTGAAGAAGCTTCCGACATTAAAACACAGGGATATTGGCCATGCACAATACCTGCATCCTGGATATGCAAGTGTGTAGATAACGGCAGCCTTGACATCCCGGCGTCCTGTCTCGTCAGTAAGAATGAGATTTTTGTGGTATGCGGCCGGATTTCCTGGGTAAGATGGGGGATTTTAGGAAGAACACAGGTCAATATCGCGGCTGGGTTCTTAAGATGATCATTGATGAGTGCCAGTGTCACCGACGACCTCCGAGTGCAACATCGACGGTCGACAGGCAACAACACCTCACGTGCAGATACCCGCTCTGATTCGCTCGGCTATCAAGCCACGGCCCGCATGGCTATCGCTTTCTGAGTTTCTCCGGTACTGATTGGTCCTTGCCTTCTTTCCTCCACCAACCTCCATCGGGCCAAAAGCACGCTCCATCTTCCAATCATACGGACGTACCGCTTGACGATAAACACTGAGCGCTGAATGCTCGACAGCTCATTTCGCCAGCTAATAGTATTCCTCACTCGAGCGCCAAATCGCTATCTCCTGGCATGAGGCAATTCAGTATTTTACTCTTTCGAATTTGTTTGTGTACAGTGCCATCGTTCTACACAATGATGTAAAGTGCTGTCGAACTAAACTATATCGTCTTCAGGAACAATAGGATGTGCAGCGTCCAAGGGATATGATATGTGTACAAGTCGACTGGTCCGACGCTGAAACATAACCCACCTGGTCACCAACACGCTATTGAATGGTTTAATGAGGATCTAATCTACTTCGGAAAACGCAGGTTCGGGCACTTACCTTTCAGCTCGTGTTTCCAACCGCCCCGATATTTACGGTGTCACGAGAACCCGTCTCGTACACTACCGCACGTTCCAAACACTCAAGAGGGACTAACCCCTGTCCCCCGCGCCCATTCAAGCAGAATGCCATCATGTTGTCATATTCCACCAACACACGAACGACTTCGCCAGGGATAATTTGCAGCTCTCCTGGATTCTTGGGAAGGAACGCACGCTTGACAGTTGCGCTATCTGCAAACAGTGCTGTGGCACCTGATCTTGGATCTCGCATACCCGTGGCTGGCTGTGATTCAGGAGCTGACGGAGCAGGTATGACTGACTCTCCGATTGGGGCACCTGAACCTGGAAGTTGCGCTACCAGAGATCTCCTTGCAGGCTCCACGGAGTTCTCCCCGTTTTCTCTAAGACTCGATAGGGCGCTAACACTGCGAGGATAGTCATCCGCCCGCATCAGCACAGAGCCATACGTATTTCCACCTGGAAACATTGGTAAATGATCTGGGAACGACCCGATAGAGCTATGCTCCACCACCACATCGTAGGACATCAGTCCATCGTAGGAAGTGCCGGATACTGGGCGTGAACTAATCTCTATCTCTTGCCCGACTCTCGCAGGCGTCGGCAACTCGATAGAAGCCTGCGTCGTGGACTTCTCTGATACCGACGACCACCCCAGATGACTGGGCATACTGCTCCCAGGGGTTCGCGAGACAGAGCGTTGAGTCGAGGGCTTCTCCCATATCGACCACCTCAAGCGATTTCTGCTGTTATTCGTCGAGGATCCTGTGCGTCCCGCGCTGTCGTCGAAGGTGGTGGGCAAGGAAGTAAGGTCGGAAATAAGGTTTTCTACGCTAACTCTCTTGTCCTTTGCCTCGAATGAGTTTATGGTGCTCCTTTTCCCGACCCTCCTGAAGCTCCCCGTCGTCCACCGCGATCTTGCAGCCTGCCGCAGGCGCTTCCTCAGGATAAAACACACAATCCCAGCAATGAGGGCCATAGCAACTGCAGTAACAATCCCTGCTATTTCGCCTGCAGAAACTGTCTTCGATTTTGCAGTAGACTCGAGTCCCGCAGCTGGGATGGTGGTGTCTGTCTGCGAGGGTGAGGTCAAAGATGAAGTGCCCGCAAAGCCATCTCCGGATAAAGTGGGAGAGGCGTCTCCGGAAATAGTGGAAAACGCAGAGTCTGCCTGGCCCGTGGCAGAAACGTGCCGTATTCGCGTTGCCGTGATGGTGACGCTGACAGTGGCTGTCGATGGGTCCGAACTTCCACTGGAAGAGTCGGAAGATCCATTCGAAGAGTGAGACGAGTCGCTCGGCGGGTCTTCGGAAGACTTGGACGATCCAGAGTCGGAGGGATTCGAAGAGTTGTTCGATCCTTTGCTGCTGCTGCTGCTTCCATTGCTGTCATCGCTGCCGCCACCACTGCCGCCTTGGCTATTCCCGCCGCTACTATTGCCAAAACCGCTGTTGGTGCTGCCACTATTGCTGCTACCACTATTGCTGCTACCACTATTGCTGCTGCCACCATTGCCAAAGCCGCTATTGCCATTGCCAAAGCCGCTGCCGTTGCCACTATTGCTTCCGTTATTACCACTGTGAAAGCCACTATTGCTGTTATTATTGCCACCGTTATTACTGTCCCGATCGACATTGCTAATTCCATTATTGCGGCCGTTGTGCTTTCCACTACTATCGTCCTCGTCACTGTCGCCGCCTCCAGGTTGGAAGCCTGATTTCTGCAGTTCTCTGCCACTAGAGAAGTACCGCCTGCGATGCTGCTCTGCGGGGAAGCGTCCGTTATCAAAAAGGCGCGTAAAAGGACGACTGGCGCCTGTGAGAATAGGAGACATCCCTCCCAATCGTCGACGGAGAGTCGGCGGCCTCTAATGCGCGTGTGAGTAAGAAGGAATGAATGTCGAAGACTATACGGCCTGCGCAGAGATGGTGAAGGGAAAAGGTGAGAAACAAAATTCTCTTATCGTGACGAGCTTTGGACGAATTACTAAGAGCAGCCGCCTCCCAGGAAGGGATGAGCGCGCCGAGGTGGTCATTGGATACCAGGGCATCACATCGGCAGAAATACCTCTAGTCTGGTATTCCGAGCGACTGTGCAAGGAGAAAAGTCGAGCGGATGACCAAACCGTAAATGAAAAGCATATGAATTAGGCATCGGCACTCGAAGTGCGGTTACTTACCCGTGAGTATTGTGGTGAGGTGATGGGGGTTCTCGTTCCCATGTCGATTTCAATGTTTATTTCGACACATGTGGGTATGTTTTAGCTCTCGCAGCCGCAATCTGTTGCAACGAGAGGAGATGCCTGATAAAAACGTGAGTAATCGTGGTCCAAACCAAGAATGTCAGGGTCATATGACACTATTTTGCGTTGAAAAATTTCCAGGCTGTCAGTTTCGAACCTGAAGCGGGCAACTCGAGGAGAGTTATTCCAGATATCGAGCCTCGACCAACATATTTAAGCAGAAGACGACGAGTGGGAAGAACTACTTGGAAGTTCGATGTGGTTGTCGTATAATCGCTTGTTAGCGTGCTTAACCTTGTATGAGGTGTCGTCAGCATCATTGTATTGAATTTAGTGATACATTGGCGAAGAGGCACTCCGGTTCTCAACAGGTAAGCTTAGCGAATGGCGACGAAGAAAACCTATTTCAATGGGGTTGGCTTATCAGCGTGCTGAAGCCCCAGAAGGGATATATAAGAAGTCGGTGTCAGAAGTAGTACTCACCACAAAATTTCAAGAAAATGTATTTATGTCGAATGATGTTAAGTGAAATAGCCTTTTGACGGAAGCGCAGCTGATGATTGTCCCATGTCCGGTTATACTGATACAGGTAGTTGATACAGAGGGTCCTTAGCGCTCCACGCATGTAAGTGAATAACAAGTTGCTCATTCTCTATCTCGGAATCGCATGCCACAAGAAAAGCCCGCTTCCTGAGCGTAGAATAAAAGGATGTGCCCAGAGAGAAAAGAAAAATAAACACAACAAGAAATCAACTCAATTAGAATAAGCGCTAGTCGTAACAGGGGAGTCTCGTGAAGCGTGCAACTTCGTCGCTGGGGCGGCAAAAATAATATCAATGAACAGCAAAAATAAACGTGAAAATCAGAAGACATACTGAATACATAGCTCTAATTTCCAGAGGAACGCTTAGCGATGGGTTGAAGGCTGCTGACGCGTCTAAAAGAGCCAGCATCCCTGTTGTCTTGTAGCCCGAAAGTCGCGGCAGACGGATGGTCCAAACACTCGATGGGCACCATACCTTGCTCGCCACGGCTGTTCATGCAGAGTGCCCATCCGTCATCATATTCCGCCAGAACGCGAATCCGCTCTCCGATCGCGATCGACATTTCGTCTGGAAGTCGGGGTACGAAGGTGCACTGGACCACAGAGCTGAAAGGCGCTAGCGGGGCTGCAGAGTTCGGGCTTAAAGCAGAATAGCTACCAGCAATTGCCGCTCCTGTCAATATACTGGCTGGAAGGATATCATTTCCGTAAGACATCGGAGGGGCAGCAGGGACGGGGACGCGTTTCTGCTCCATGGCAAATTGAACACCTGGAGAGGTCTCGCCCAAAGCTAAGCCAGGCGCTGGTGGGGGAGAATTAGGGGGGAGCTCCTTCGTTTGCCAGGAGCCGACAGGAGGGCCAACTGCAACGGACGGCCCATTAGCCCATGCCCGCATGCGAAGTCGCGAGCGCATGGAGCGCCTCCTCATGCCTACGACAGCTCCTATGACAAGCACAACCAACACAGCCAATATGATACCGACAACTGCTCCGGTTGATAACGAGCGAGATGCGGTTTGGCCATTCGACTGCACCGGAGATTTGCTGCCATTGTTAGATCCCGTTTCGATGGCGGATGCTGAGGGTTGTGTAGTGGTAATAGGAGACGATAGAGTACTGGACGACAGCACCGAGGATTGGGTGGACTGTGAAGTCGAACTAGTGGTAGAAGGTAATTGAGTACTAGTAGCTGTCACCGTTGTTGTGGAAGTGGGTATATTGACCGTAGAAGACGTGCTGGTGTCTTCAGTGGTCTTCGTGATGGTGAAGGTAATAGGTCCAGTCAAAGTAAGGTTTTCTATCCCAGAATCATCATCCGAGGTATCGCTTGACGACCCACCCACATCCTGTGGGGTAGGCTCGCGCTTTCGAAGGAGGTGCAATTCTGTAGGACCCCTCCGTCGAAATTTCGCATGCATATCAAGCAAGACGAAGATGGAAAGACGGTGGTTGCAATCCTCTGAAGGGATGCTGATGGAAGAAGTGTCAAAAACCTGCTGGCGACGTAGAGAGGGTCCAGAGAATACAGAAAAAGAAAGACGATTGCTAAATGAATGGATGCAGAAGGATGCGATATCAATAAGTCATGGGCAGGGAAGAGACCGCGGAGGCAGAGACGTATTCACGGTAGGTAAGGAGAAGGGAAGGGTGGCAGTCAGCGGGAACTGAACCACACAATGGCAGATGGGAACAATGAGGGCATTTCCTCAATTGGACGTAGGGGACTCGCGCGGGCCGCCGAGTTCAACCAGATCAACGTGTTACGTCGAATGTCGGTCGTCAACTGCCCGCCGTTTCGGCGGCTTGTAATAAAAACATATCTGTGTAAGTCTACCATAACGAAGCTTTCACCAGCATAGTTAGCGCTGTACGCTGCAAAGCACACCCTAGGCTCGTTTGGCAGTCATCGTAATAGATCATTGTGCGCAGCTTGAACTTAATACACCTTCATGACTATTGATACCGAACTTCGAAGTGGTTGTAAGAGACGGCGTCTTGGTAGTCTTGGACGATGTGCAAAAATACACTAATTAATGCAATTTCGAAGTCGACAACCCGACAACGCCGAGATAAACATATGGCTAGCCGTCCTATGAAGAGAGCTCCTCGTGAATTCCTATTAACTTTCGAGGTAGATTCGTGTCTGATTGGTGCAAGATACAGTCAAAAATACTACCATCATGCCATTCGTCAAAAGATGACAGCATATGTAGTATCATGTACGCTCATCATAGATGCTCGTCGTGGAGACAACTAACGATGACAGAAAACACACGTACACCAATGCTTGGATTCGAGCCGCATGACAAGCACAGTCAAATATGGAGCAATATGTACGGCACTGCTACTTCTGATCGTCCTCAACATCTCCACGAACATGTGATTTGGATTTCCTTCAGTACGCCTGCAAATTGATGACATGGTTCAAAATTCAATATGCTAAAAAATACAAATTCATGGGTAAATATACGATGCACTAATCATACAAGTTATATTGTTATATAAGTCCTCAGATTTCCGTGTTCAAAATTCAAGTCGACTGTCGAGAAAAGCCGCCTATTTCGCATCACCAGATCCTTCACCTGGCGTGTCCTGTCGCTTCTTGATCTTGATGTAGTTGCTTGCCTCTGGTCCAGCTGGAACAGCCTCAATAGGACCTGGAATGAGACCACTCTTTTCAGGCATATGCTTCTTTCTCTCCTCACGGAGGTAGTCGAGGTCAGAGGTGAGAAACCCATGACCAGCGACGGGGCCGAAGTAGGACGTGCCCGCTAAAGAGCCAATAATGCTAAAGTCATTTCGTGGTGCAAGATCCGTGAGTGGTTCGCCCCATCTCAATGCGAAGATTGATTGAACGCTTACCAGGTACCAACGAGGATGGACAGATAGAACCTGTACTGCGAGTACCATTTGGGTGCTAGAGGAAGATAGGATCAGTTCCGCGCTCATTGCTATTGGGAGAGACTGTGTCCGAAGAGAGACTCACTCCAGCCAGCTGCCGTTGCATGCGAGTCGGCGTACCAAAGGCCTGTATACCCCGCCCACTGTACGATAAGTGCCGTCACGGGCTCCATAGCTAAAGTACTCCAAGCTACCGCCATGGGCGCCGCCCCGAGTGCAAGGCGGGCGTATCCTTTCTGGCCACCGTATCCGGCAATTTCCATCCCCCAGTGCAAGGCACCTGTCATCGAGAAATGAGGTTAATCTCTTAATCCTCCAAATACAATAGAAGACAGCACTAACCAAGGAAGGACAACATGACGGCTCCGTACGTCACCTGGAAATTCATCGCTTGGTCCAATACGGTGAGCGCTACGCCCGGATCAATTTTGGTGACGACTTCATAGACAGTTGCTTTATAGGCTTCATGGGCAAGATAAACGGTGGTGGTTGAAGCTGCAAGATACGGAAGACCGCCTGGGTTTTCCCGTGGTGCATGTAAGCGATATCGTTAAACCTTAGGAATTAGCATTCACCTGCTAGGCCTAGCACCATCATAGGTGCGGGAACTGACCGCGCGATAGAGCCTGTGATTCCCAACTGCAAAAATTGTCAGGCTTACTGGCCGCTTCTATATTTCTGGTACGCACGAAAGATCCGGCACCGGATGGTGTTACAGCGTCATCTGTAATGTTGGCGCTCGCAATAACCTTGGCAAGGTCCGTGGCAGAGTTTCCTAACTCTTCTTTGACATTGGTAGCAGCATGCTCCAATGTCTGGCTAGCTGGGCGGTTAGATACTGAGCTTGCTACCCCGCGTACACGGAAGGCACCGGCGGTCGCGTTAATTATCGCTCTGTTCAGAATGACAGGGCGCGCAATAGGCGCAGGTCGGCGAAATGCGAGTGAACTGCTCCGGAAACCGGAGGTACGAATGAGTGGACGGAATAAAACGTTCATGAAGATTGGTTTGTTCGTTAAGCAGTCAGTCGTGGGTCGTGGATGGGGGGGGGTCTTTGAAGGAACGGTGCGGGGGCGTTTCTCAGACATTTCAAGGGTTCAATGAGCAGGTGATGTCATTCATTCTTGGAGTGCCGCGGGGCGGCAATCTTGTGTCCGCTCCAGTGATTGGCTACCAATGACACCGGCGTGTGCCCGTCGCGCACAATCCACGACTCCAAAGATAGCTTTAGCGAGGTCCAGGCTAGATCGATAACATTTAGGGTTCCGTATAACATCAATAGGACCGGTACATGTACTCATACAGTAGCTACAGTAATACTACGCAATTTAATGAAATAAAAATGAAGTCGAAGAGTAATATGGTAGCAAGTACACGGCGGCGTATACGATCGCCCGCCAAATATAATAATATGTATCATCATAGGCCCCATCGTAAGAATATCGAAAGATACATGTACGCCTTATCATCATCACCTCGTTCCGCAGATTAAGCATGCGCCCCATGCACAATGTTGTCGAGCGGTACATCCCCATGGAGGGGCAAGAGCTTGACAAATCTATTTTTCTTAACCTCCATACCCTTCGTGCCGAAATAACGGTGGGTCTGGAAGCTCCAATGAAGAGAGCTACCGAAGCAACAAAAGGATTAGTGGACGCCATTGACAAGAGGGTTTAAAGAGGTTCATACCCAACGATCCAATCTTGAAGACCTTGGACATAACGTACGACCATATCATCGACCTCAGGTCCCCATGAAGGCACTTTCTTCTTGTTTTCGCTGAAGGTATCGATGGTCTGGGCGCAAAGATCCCCAACGTAGTCAACCGCACTCTGCAAGGTATGTCCGTGGTACTTCATAAGGATCACGATCATGTTGTGTGTGTCGCCGCGGGATTGCTCAACGTTGTACGAGAAGATATCCTAATCCAGAACGATCAGACGTGATGGTAACTTAGGGATCGTGGATGAAAAACATACGTTAGACCAAGTCACCAAGTCATTGGTGCCTTGGTTAAGTGCGGCGATCACTGGATGGTCGACGACAAAATCAGGGAGATCGATGTCCAAAGCATATCTACGGAATATTAGGTAAGCCATGGAAGCAGTAGAGACACGAGGCTTGAACGTACTCAATGAGGGCCCAGCATGGTTTGCAGCCTGGAAACGTCGGAAATGGTTCCACCGGTCAACTTGAATTCAACGTAAAAAACCAATGTAACGAACTCACCAGAAGTATCTCTCCTAACGTCGATATAAGATTCGAGATCAGGTATGTCCCCATTGTCTCGGGCTCGGGTTTGAATATTGACGGACTCGAAGAAAAGCTCTAACGTTTCCTTGAACCGGGCCTGAGCTCCCGGTCCGCAGTCAGGAATGCATCGTGCCCAGAAGCTGCAAACGGTGCCAAAAACGTAAATAATGACGAACTTCTCTGTCAGGAATCGGCAAGGCACGTACTCTCTAGCCAGTTTCCCCGGATTAAGCTCCTCCTTCGACTGCTCCGTGGTGGGCATATAGCGGTCGCTGAACCACAAAGCATTCATCACAACATTGGCCAATACGTCTGTCTCTCGAGTCATCATTCCATCACTGATATTGTCCCTATATAAAAATGTGAAGTTGTCAATGTCAGAACGTCTGCACGTGTCCACGAGATGAGGCAATGAAATAACGTACAGGTGGAAGAGATAGTTCATGAAGTCGGAGACCACGCGCAAGCGTTCGGGGGACGCAGTGTGATAACAGTAGGCGGTGAGCTCGCCTGCTTGCAAACCACGGAGGGCGCATCGCTGCTTAGCATTCAAGTCGGGGCAGTTGGAATCGAGCCAGTCCACCGACTGTTGGGCGATCTCGTCCCCATTGGGATGGTAAGAAAGACGGAAGTTACAGTGCGAGACAAGGTCGGGGAGGATGAAGGAAGTTGGCTTGTCGACGATGCAGGACTCCTTCGGGGCCAGAGGGCGCAATGTAACCGTCATTATAATGATGGATGGGGGGGTGCGGGATTGGAGGAAGGGATGTGCACTGGACCAGATGTGAAGTAAGGTGGCTATATATGTTCCCGGACGTTTCGGGTCGAGGCAGATGAGATATTGGAAGAAGCACGTCCGAGATTGATCTTCTTTTTAAAGCAAGGCATACGCGCACCCTGCATGGTGCTAAGTCTTTGTTGTTTTGGCAGGGCCAAGCGACGCCGAAATTATATCCGAATATTCGGTATAAGGCATCCAGCAGGCTCTTGCCATTGTCCCACTGGCCCTTGCAGTTATCTCTAGCTGAATTAATTCGGATAAGGGATGGCTTGCGGTGGGTACTTGCTGTAGACCAATGTAGTCTCGCTCTCGCCCTCCTGCAAGAGATTTGCCTTAACCCAATCATAGCAAGCAGCATAGATATGAAATCTACTCATCAGCTCTCGCGAGAGAACAAAAAGAAATAATCGATTCCCATATGGCTTCGGGGAGGGTGCGTATTCCAACATGCATTTGCGCGCCGTGCCGGAAGGGGCATATATAGACGCCGGGCACGCTGCTGCCCACCTGTTGGAGAACCATGAGCTGCGTGGAAAACGACATGGAGTTTTCCGAAGTCGCACCGGATCGTGAGTTCTGACATTAATATTTGTTCTGGATTTCGGAGACCGGAGAACGTGGACATGACGGAACAGAGAATAACGTACACGCCGGGTTGATAGCATTGGGCGTCCTGAATGCTACGTTCACCAACAGCGGAACGGAGCTGTTCCGTAAAGGGAAAAAGGTTACATATGGCGAGAGAAATCCTGTGCAGATTAACGTTGATAGAGGTTGAATTAAGAATTGCAAGCATGCTCGCGAAGAGGGGCTAGGTCATTTTCCATTTACGAAGTATCTGCTCGGTACGCGTTGGCCGAAATAAGGCGAAAGGTACGGAAATAGTCACAGTGTCACGATCCTGTCACGGACGCGCGAGTCACAAAATTGGGCTCTCCATTTGACTCCTGAGATGATCTGGTTGCTGTGGCTATTTCTTTTGTTCTCTGATATACGGACCCAATCTGATATATCAAAATGCAGCTCACCTGAAATTTAGAGTTCGACGCGAAAGGACATGAGAATTTGCTGTTTCGCAAGACAAAAGAGATCGACCAAACGGAGACATTCTCCTGCTGTCTCTCCGGATTTTGCGAGATTCGGAACATGTTGTAAGATCTTTCTGTGGAGCAAACCCACTTCGTAGTCGAAAACTCAGATATTGATTTTGCAAGCGACAAAGTGGGGGAAGCTACATCTTGTGGGCCCAATGGCATGAAGCCCGGGACCGGGCTTCAATCTGCACTAACTTGTGTGCATGATTGCGGCAACATTTCGCGGGTTTGCGAATGCGCTACGCAACAATGTGATTCTCCTCGGTACTCTTCAAAAAATCAAATTAGAATACGCCCAGGCTGTAGTCCTCGGAGTCCACTGGCGCACTCGCGTGATCCCCCAGAATCTCGTTATTTCTGTCAAAAGCTTGACTGATCCACATCTGTCACCCTCGAGCAAGGACTAATGCATATTGTGGTGTATCATGTCATGACGAGCGCATGGGCGTAGATCTGTGAGCTGGGATAATATGAAGGTCGTCGTACGAGATAAACACGAGCTAGTAATCTCCTCTAGGAAGTTGGACGCAAGAAGCGGTGCGACGACATGATCTTTATCCATTCATAAGTGACGAGCATCGCGCAGATTATAGAACGATACGTACATAGGCACCTTGCTGAGGGCTACCTTCAGCATCTCTGCCTCATCCGATCAAACCTTTATCGTCGAAGATTTCTATTCAATACCGAAATCCCCGTCGTATGTTGTCGGCAACATCCAGATGAAAGATTACGACGCCTGGGTCGTCCACAGGGCATCTCAAGCGATTTCACCGGGCATCTACGTACGCCTTCATAATACTGGCCATTTCTGACGGGCAGTACCGCGCAAACAAGCTTTAAAGGGGCAAAGTCTCGCCGAAGCATCGTGTCGAGGACGAGATAGGAGTAGTCCGAATGTCGAACAGACTGTCATTTCGGTGCAAGCCACCATACATTCGAATAGCTAGAACCTGTGAGACAGGGAGCGTAGTTTGAGCGCAGGTATGGAGTCCCCTGAGAGGTGAACGTGGAGCGCCAACGTAAGCCTCATCAACACGAGGTGCAGGACATGCGGAGGGGCGAAGTGGTGTTCGAATTTCTACTTTCCTTGGCCTATGTTTATCGCAAAGGACCCATGGAGCAGACCTCGAACAGGCGATGGCAAGATATGCCAAATATGCTGTGAGATTCCGGTGACCACTATTGTCCCTTGACAGACTTCTCTCCAGGCAGGTTCTTTCATTTTGAACTACAGTGTTCTGGACGGCGATCTGTAAGCGAAGCGAAGAAATCTGTGAACAGACTTGCATACCGGTTACAGCACCGTTCTCAGCCTCGAGGATCAAAGACGAATTGGCCATGTTGTCCCGTTGACAGTTGTGGGCTATAATAGCAGTACCCTAATAGATGCAGTCAGAATCATCCCCAAACCATATCGACTCGGTGTACAAGAGACTCAGAGCCAACCAAGAATAACGCGCGAGGACGAGGAACCATAAGAGGTAGGATGGGAAAGAGAAAGAACTAGAACATCGTGGAAAATGAGAGAGATCAAAATAAATAAATTTGTGCTACCGCGTCACGTCCATTCTCCTCCAGCGGGTCAAATCTGTACAGCAAGCTTCACATCTCCATCTTCATCCCCATCTCCTCCTCATATACTACGTCTCATAGACAAGCGAACCTTCAATTAGAACTCTTCTAGATAATTTCCAATGGCCCTCCCATCGTCGACCGCGAATTGGCACTGGAAGAACAAGAACGTTACGCGCTGGGGAACAGAGTGGTTCGAACGCGAACTCACAACGATCACTGTCAATGGCGACAAGGAAGGCGAGGCCGTATCGATCTCGAGTGTGTCGGAGGTCGATGGCGACATCGAGATCGGACAAAGGAAGTCCAAGTACGTGAAGGATCGATAATGTGCTTGCATCTCATCTGCAATGGACTTGAAACTCATGGATTTCTTTTACACTTAGGCTGATCACCATTTTCGATTGCAAGGTGATTATGAACTGGGAAGGCACTGCGAGTGACGGCTCAGAGGTGAAGGGCACCCTCACCATCCCAGAGGTGTCGCACGAAATTATCTGCGATGGCTTGTCTGACTACGTCGTAAGTACTCGATTTCTCCCTGACTTCTTCCCCTGTATCTAAGCGCCTTTTGCCTTCCTCTAGTTCGAATGGAGCCTCTCTAGCTCACCGTCCCCAGAAGTCAACGCCCTGTACGCACTTGCCAAATCCCGCCTTCCTGCCGCTCTTGAGACCAAGCTGAAGGGCTTCCCGTCTGCCATAACTGATGCTCATGGGAAAGATCTTCAAGTCAGCGCCGATCCAAGTCGCGCTGGCACCCCGGCACCGGCGAATGGAGCTACCGCCGCGTCGTCCTCCACTGCGAAGACCGCCCCTGCTCCCACTCCTGTGGTGAAGAAAGCCGAGAAGGCTACCAATACCACTAAGGTCGTCGTGGAGGCGTCCTTCCAGGCTTCGGCGGATGATCTCTTTGGCCTGCTCACGGATGAGAAGAGAATACCAATGTGGACCCGGGCACCTGCTCAGGTATATTGCGCAGCAGTGTTGAAAAGCCGGTAAACTAATCGCTGACCCGGATATTTTTTGTTCTCTGTAGTCTAAACCTGAAGTTGGTGCCGAGTACTCTCTCTTTGGCGGAGGCGTAAAAGGGAAGTATATCTCACTGATACGACCGACCGAGATCGTCCAGTCGTGGGCGCTGCAGAGCCCGACGTGGCCTTCAGGTAAGTATAGGGAAGAAACTCACGCAATTATCTTATGTTGCTGAAATAGAATATAATCATAGGTCACAGCGCTACCCTTACCACCACCCTCAACCAATCCAGCGACTCCACTAAGGTCTCCTTCACCCTGGCCGGCGTTCCTTCCGGCATTGAAGAAGAGATCAAACGGAACATTGAAGGCTACTAGTACGTTTTCCCGTATTCGCGTCTTCCATGTGTATGTATACTCAATGCGGTTCAACAGCATTCACGGCTTCAAGTCCATTGGGTACGTTCACCTTGTCCAGGCTGATCCCATCTACTCTTCCTCGTATCGCGAGCGGCAAAAGCACAGCAGCAGCAAACGCACTGCATCGTCAACAAAAGGCTCTGAGGGCCAGTCTTACCTTCCTGCTATTGTCATTGCTACTCTTGTGCTCGTCGCGGCGTTCTCAATACCCTATCTGTCGTCTTCCTCCTCTTCTGCCAAGTAATGTGTTTATTGGAATATAATTATACTGAGTTGTTTCTCGGTTTTGTTTTTCAGGTTGGGATCTGAATTGTAGAAAGCGGTCATACTTCGATACCGCTCAAGTTTTGCTGTGTTGGACTCCTCTGTACGGTTGTGAGCAGGTGGTTGTTGGGTATTTTTTGCGTGTGAATTGGGAAGGAAGAAGCAAAGGCGAAATGTAAAAGCATATACGATATTGGCCGCCTCAACTGTAATCTCATTGAAGTTGGATGTATAGAACGCGTCTCCTGAGTTCAATATCCGTGTAGCGTTCCTAGTAAGTGAGGCCTTGAGGGGTTAGAGGCTGAGGCGAGTAATTCGCCACACGCCACGGGGTTTGTATATGGTTATTTGTTGCAAGCCAAATTTACGCTTCCAACGAAGTCGTTCGAATATTAGCCGTGCAACGTCGCCCTCTTCCACCACCCCTCTCCTCCCTTCATCTCTCCCGTCCCCTCACGGTGTGTACCCTACCTGGTTTTTTTTGCATGAAACGACTTACTGACATAGAAACAAACCAGCTCGTAAAATGGCTGAGACCGAAGAAATCCGCGCAGACTCCTACGTCGGCTTCGACTCCATCACCCAGCAGATTGAACACAAGCTCTTGAAACGCGGTTTCCAGTTCAATGTCATTGTCGTCGGTACGTGCGATTCTGCTATTGAACTTGGGGTGGAGGTCGTATTAGGTCGTTCGCATTACGTCCACGTAGATCCCGAGTATGCGCTAACCGCGTTGTGTTGCGTAGCATCCAAGCATGCTTTCTCCTCCCTGTCTTCTACTGCCAGTAGTTGGATTCGTGCTGAAGTGTTTTCTGCTCCTTAGGCCAGACCGGGCTCGGCAAGTCGACCCTCATCAACACTATCTTCGCATCCCACCTCATCGACTCCAAGGGCCGTTTCTCTGCAGACGAGCCCGTCAGGCAGACTACAGAGATCCAAGCTGCTTCCCATGGTATGTACTTATATTTTCCAGTCATATCACAACTCTAGGAGATGGTTGGAGATGGTTGTTGCCGTCTCCTATTGCCCGCCAGTGATACTGTTCCTGGTGGCCTATTTCGGCAGTTCTTCACGTCTCTCGTCAACTCTTGCTTATTTCAATGAAGCTGACGGCAAAATGTCCCAACAGTCATCGTCGAGAACGGCGTGAAGCTCCGGTTGAACATCGTCGACACCCCCGGGTACGGCGACCAGATCAACAACGAGGGCTGGTAGGCCTCTCAGCTTCACTCCCCTAACACGCTACTTACTTACCCCTGTATCTCAGCTGGGACCCGATCATCAAATACATCAAGGACCAGCATAGCGCTTACCTCCGCAAAGAGCTCACCGCGATGCGCGACCGCTACATCCAGGACACGCGTATCCACTGCTGCCTCTACTTCATCAACCCCACCGGTCACTCCCTCCGCCCTGTCGACGTGATTGTGATGAAGAAGCTGAGCGAGGTCGTGAACGTCGTGCCGGTGATAGCGAAGAGCGATACCCTGACGCTGGAGGAGAGGGAGCGGTTCAAGGCCAAGGTGCGTTTTCTGTCTCCTTAGCATGCAGAAGCTCAAGTATGTGCATCTAGATCCGGGAAGAGCTGGTGTACAACAACATCCGCCTCTACCCCTTCGACGCGGATGAGGATGACGAGGAGGAGGTTCAACTCAACCAGACCATCAGGGTGAGTTTTATTTCGTCTTTGATATGCTACTATACACATTTCTAACTTTTATCGCAGCAAATTGTCCCCTTCGCCGTTGTCGGGTCGGAGAACAACGTTATCATCGATGGTAAGTCCGTCCGTGGGCGCAAGAACCGCTGGGGCGTCGTCAATGTGGAGGACTCCAACCACTGCGAATTCGTACATCTGCGCAACTTCCTTACTAGGTACGTTTTCTTCTTCTCCCCTCCTCCCCCTATCTATCTTCTTGCAGGGGGAAAGTGTGACACATTGCTGACGACTGCATTCTCTCTTACAGGACGCACTTGCAAGATCTCATCGAGACGACCGCGCAGATCCACTATGAGGCGTTCCGCTCGAAGCAGCTGCTCGCACTCAAGGAGGGCGTCAATCAGCGTCCTGCACCTTCGCAGCAGTAGATGCATACACTGACCCCCGTCCCCTCCCTCACCCCGACGTTTACCCTCGCGCTGTGGTATAAAACGCTGATACCCTGCCACCGCCGCCTCATCCCCTCTCATGCCCGCGGAACTCTTCTTGCTGTTGGACCGTTTCCCCTTTTTATACTCTTTTACCCCCAACTAGTACATTACTTTTATATGCGTACGCGCTCATCTGCCCGCCACCCTTGTTGTGCTTTCTTGACTGGTGTTCTTGCTGTTGAATAATACCCGGCGCGATGCTCACGCTCCTTTTTATCCCCCCGCTTGGCCTGAGTCTATTGTCCCGTGCGCATAGTAACTTCTATGACGAAGGTAACTTGTTGTATTTTTGAGTCAGCCTTATTTATCGCTCTAAAGTCTGGTTGGTTTGCTGACACCTACTAGCGCCTATGGAATATGTGTTCCAGAAATTGTGAGAAGTTGGTGTCTAATTTCTGTCCAGAAAATCTAATGTTTGGATGCAGAGCGCTGATCAGTGCTGCAGGATGTATGGAGGTATATTAAGTATTCCGTGGAGATCCATTACGGATGCTGATAGTACTTATGTTGCACATCCGTTACTTATGCCTAGAAGCCCCATGTCCCTTGTAACGGAGCTAGTAACAGGACGGTTATTTGTTTCATTTTTTAATACCTTTTACAGTAAGTGCTTGATGTTTGGGCACGCGCAGTTAAAGTTATGTAAATCAACTTGTTCAAGTTTTTGGACATCCGGCATGTTGTAGGTCCATGCTAGATCTTATCATGAAGTGTCAGTCACGATGAAGTGCGACGAAGTCTACCACCTTTCGGTAATTTATTTAATTGAAGGCGGCAAGCTTATAATAAATTGCCCCATAATCCGATTTTATTTATGTAAACTCCATTTACATCGAACAGGCTAACTAACATGCCAAAATACACGAGTGAGCTCGTCAGCTGGCACCGTCGACGGCGGACAGCATTTGCACACAAGTGTCGGACGGACGATAGCTCGATTGTTTGTCAGTATTTTCCAGTAGCATCTATGATCTGATTCTAATGCATCACTGGCTCTGCGCGTATCCCCGCAAGCCCAGTGACACAGGTCCACTCTCACCGCAGCGCTATCTCGCTTCAACCTACCTTGGCGTTTCACTCAGGAGATATTCATAGATAGTATGTGACTTTATTTTGGTTTTAAATGCTGAGATGATGAGACCGTCGTAGATCATTGACTATGCGGCTATGTATGTACCTCAGCTGTGTTCCTTGATTTCTCTTCGACTGAATCAGCAATGATTGACCAGCAGCGTTCTCCAACCCTTGTGGGCTTGAGTGTGGCATAAACATCCTTACCTTTGGGATTCTGGAAGCACGGAAGAATTCACAAGGTCAAATCTTCCTGCTATAGGCCTAACTGCGTAATTAGGGGGAGTTTCCGCTCGAGTTTGGTAGTCCAAAAATATACTGTAGGGTACGAGTGCTGTGACGAACAGCCTCTAAGCTACATCATCGGGATGTGAGTCTATTTTCCGGAGTACTTATTCATCATCTACTGCTTATCCTCCACTCTCCTTCCTTTCTACAGTTACCCCCACTCTCCTTATTCTTCCGGGATGCCGCCTCTGCAGCGACCTGGACTGACATGGAAAACTCTATTACATTCTTTTATCATTCTACCCCTCTTTTGTAACCATGCCACTGCTGGAATAGTGAATCGGACCATTGACGATACATTCGGCGACTCGCAGACGGGGCAGGTGCCTGTCTTCCTGCCGAGTAGAGGTGTATGGGCAGACCCTACATGCGTAGGGTGTGCAATTAAGGCTGACACGACAAAGGCGTTCAAGGGCACGTATGAAGCTGCGACGTATAACTCTGGACTGGGGGGCATATCGATCACTATGGACTTTGAAGGTGACTAGGCTGCTCCATATATGTGCAATAAGTGTCTGATTCAAGTTTAGGAACTGATATTTATGTATTCTTCATCCTTGCCAATAACCAAGGGGATGGGATCACGACGATTACTGTGTCCGATTTTGCCATAGATGGCAAACATGTCGGGAGCTTCACTCATGCTCCTGACCTTGCCACCACTGCTTTTCAGTATAACGCTCTGGTCTTCTCGCAAAATGGTCTTCCAAATGCCGCACATACGCTGAACATCTCAACTTCTGGGGTCGATTACAATGTGTATGTTAACTTTGATTATGTGATATATACGTGAGTCCGAGTCCATTTCGTTTGGGATTTCGAGAAGTGATATTTACAATGCGTGTATCCTTTCACGCAGTCATGTTGATTCAATAGATGCAATTACTGCACCAGGGGCGGCCCTTGGACCTTGGACCAGTGTACTCTCGAAAATTGGCCAAACTGTATCATCGACGCCGGATGCTCTGTCATCGACATCGAAGACTCTATCGTCGACACGCGGCGCTCTACCCAGCAGTGGATCTATTAGTAGTCAGAGTGTTATTGCAGGGGCATCATCATTCCAAGCATCAGCATCGTCATCCATGGCGATAGTCCCTACAGCAGGCACGGATAAATTTGCACAAACTAGTTTTGCTGCATCCTCATCTTCATCCGCTGCTTTCAGCAATGAGTTCACCAGTTCACAAAATCCAGTGCCTGTCGGAGCCATCGCAGGAGGCGCAGTAGGGGGGGTCGTTCTCATCGGACTACTGATAGTCTCGCTGGTGCTATGTCGAAGAAGGCATCATGTGCTGGTAGCGAAGCCAAACATATTCGAGGACAGTCTACCTGCGGTGATGCAACTAGACGACTCTTCTCGGATTCATCCCCAGCATTATTCATGTAGTGTCTTAGTGACTCCTGATCCATTCCGCAGCGGACACACTGGGAACTCGCGCACTGACTTGTTGCATTATGAGGATGCCACTTCTCCGACGGCCTCATCAGCCTACTACTTTGACGGGACCTTAGATTCTCCTAATACTCCCACAAGTCACACAGACACTAGTATCTTGAACGCAGATCGGAACATCTCTCCTCCCGCTACTCAACCTAGCTCTTTTTCGCTTCGACGTAGCGATTCCACAGTCGCTATTGTTTCTGGAATTCCTGGCCAGCTCCTAGGGCTAATGACGGCAAGTTCCAGTGCCGCTCTATCCTCCTCTGTCACGGGGCAGAGTTCCACCGTATCCCTGCCACTTCCAGAATCTCTCAAAATGCAGAAGGAAATCGAGATTCGTCAGGCCCGTCGATACGAGCTTAACCAGCGAATGCTCGCTGTTAAAGCTGAGATGCGTGAGCTAAGGTTCAGCTTGCATGAGCGAAAGGTGTCCATCAAACTTTCAAGAAGGGAAGCCGCCGAGCGATCCGGGAGGTTAGGACAAAGTGAAGAGGAAGAGACGGCAGAGGAACAAGATGCGGAGCTGAGAACGATGAGAAATATGATGAACGCCCTGAAGGAGGAGGTTAGGCAGCTAAGGGCACAGCAAATGAATGATGCGGAGCTTGGTCAAGGATTGGTGGAGGAACCGCCACCTGAATACACTCCACGCTTATCCTAGTTCCGTTCTTCTGCCTACTTTATTTTGATCTACACTTTTAACCTTTCGACAAAGGTTGTCCTCTCGTTCATATGTATTGGACTGTATTCCGTGTACTTGTCCCCATGTAAGCTATGTAGACCTACTTATTATAACTTATGAGCTCCATTCAAGCCCTGTTCAACTCTCTTACTCTTTGAGCTCTTTCCATTCGTATATCGAGGAGGAAAGTCTAAGATATTTGATGGCATGTACGTCTTAACTCTCGCGGCCCCAAAGCGCGTCCGTTACACGCTGACACGTGCGTACCGTGTTAGTCGTCACACTCAGGTAACTTGTAACGTAATGTAAACACTATACCACAAAGTCAAGTTAACCCAGTCACGCAAAGATCACGGAATATCCGACTACTATCACCCGTTCATTTGGTCACCCCTACCTTTCGGCCATACCAATCAGACAGCGCCATTTTCTCGATTTGGAATGGAGTGACGTGACATCCACCACACTTCCCCCGTGACTGACCGAAAGGTGGGGGTGACTGAATGAACGGGTAGTCATCAGGAAAACAAGGAAAAGTGGGTCTAGGTTTATATAGGCAGATATACCTTTAGCTGAAAAATAATTGGTACCATAAGTACATTTATTACACATCAATATTTAATGCAATATCTGA
>JASFDF010000080.1:0-71689 GCA_036937115.1 Nidularia sp. FH-822889
TTAAGTGGTGAACAAGTCACCACTCAAAATGTTTCAATCTGAGTGGTGAATATCTCACCATTCAGAAGGGTTGTATTGTGGTGAAAATCTTGCCAGTCAGAAGAGTGAGTCTGAGTGGCAATAGTCTCACCAGTCAGATGGTCAAGCCTGAGTGGCAATAATCTCACCACTTGCAAATTTAAGTTGAAAAAATTTTTAAGTCCATTCATTTCATCACATTACTTCACCACTTATATATATTTATGTAGTAGTCTTTCAAGATGGTATGGTTCAGTGGTTAAAGTGTTGGTACACTAGAGATACATTAGATAATATAACTTTGCAAGGTTGTTGGTTCAACCACTGCAATAGAACAATTTTATTCATAATTGTCAGACTGAGTAGTGATAATTTCACCACTCAAAATACTTGATTAGAAGTGGTGGAAATGTCACCACTCAGGTATTTGACTACAAGTGGTGAAAATTTCACCAGTCAAATTACTTGATTTTAAGTGGTGAGGATTTTACCACTGGGCTCTCTTATGGTATTTCTAAACTAACACTTTGGTGTGTTTCTGTACTATGCTTTTGGTGCATTTTCATATGTGTTATTATGCTATAGCATGTACAGGCTGCCCTGACAATGCTGATCACAAAATAGTTTCCCAGGGGACCTATTCAGAAATGAAGAGGTTTTTTCCACATCACTGAGATTTTCTGGGTGCATCATTATTTCAATTGATTGACTATAGTGACTTCACTTCAGATGATCTGGATGCAACTGTTTGCAAATCTTTAGAAAGAATTCTTCAGATGGGGATTTAAGCAAAATCTGAAAGGGCACTGTGTTTGGTGCCTACACTCAGATCAGAACTGGTAGACAGGATAATACTAGGTCTTTGTTACTTGTGGTATGGAAGAGATAACAGAAGACAATAATTTTACAGGCCCCTGTTGTTCATGGTAAGGAAGGGGGAGCAACAAAGGTCATATCAAAAACTACTATATATTGTGTGAACCCCTATACATTAAAACAGTATGTAATCTAAAGGAATGTTGTGATGCAAGACATGTCAGAGGTGTCTCACACATGTGGTAAGTCAGTAGTTTGGGTGCCAGGCTTACAATATCCCAATCAAGTTTTTGTGGGCACCCAAACCAAGCTCAAATCATAAAAAATGATGCTAATGATGTATATCATGCAACAGGTGGTATTAAGTAGTGTTGGTCTTATGTATCCACATAATGAAGACATCCAAAAAGTTTCCAGATTTTTGCATGTTTTCAGATGTTTTCAGGTTTCTGGATACCTCAGATCATTTTGACTAACCTAATGTAGCTAAATATGTAATGGAATCAATTGCCATTGTTACAAAAATTAAAGCAATGATGTGTCAGGTACTGTGGCTGTATCCTAACAAGTCTTGCCTAGTATCAAGTCAGTGACCAATTTTGCTACAGCAAAGCATTGGATTGGAATTTTCCTCCACACAACTGATTTCATGTACCTTTGCCATGTGTATGGAAAATATTAGAGCAAGAGAGTAACTTTGTGCCAAGATTTTTGTGATTCAAGTGAGAGCAATGACCTGAAATGGCAAATCAGTGATCAGAGAAGATTCTCAAAAACCTTTGACCTGTTGCTCAACAATGGGAATGAGTGTGCTCAAATAGAAAGTTATAGGATATAATTAATGCATAGGAGAGTATATTCATTTAAAATAAAGATGTAATTAGATACCCATACAGTTGATGCTCGAGCCAGTGACTTGTTGGTAATTGGTTGGTCAAAATTGATGCTAATTTTTTTGTTAATCAACCTGTGCTTCATACAGTATATTTTGTAACATATTCAAATAACCAATGTTTTTTTTTTCCTTTCCAGCAGTATAATAATCATCTTGATATCATAAGTATTACACAAGTTATTGAAGGAATGAGCTTAAGTGACTTTTTCCCCATAAGGCATAGTACAGTTAGCACCAAGAGGTTTCTATGAACAGTGACATAAGTTTCCAGATTCACAGGTTTCTGACATTTTTGGATGTTTTTGAGGTTGAAAAACCTCTGGAAACTTTTTGGATGTCTTCCTGATGCAACAAGCATGCTGCACTGAGACAAGACAGATTGCTTGTAGCTGAGCATAACTGTGACATGATGAAATTGAGGCCTGCTGAAACTAAAAGAAATAATGTGAATTTAATGCACTTCTGGCATTGGGGTTGTCAGCAATAAGATCACCTCTAGAATATGCCAGAGAAAGCAATTTGAGAGTATAAACATGCTGCTCAGATCCAACACAATTACTGTGCACTGATTGTTGAACATCTGAGAATCAGTACTCAGAAGTATAGATTGCTTCCACAGGGTGTGGTATAGTATGACAGTTAAAGTGCACATTTAATCAATTTGTGCACAAGCAATCAACATTTTTCAGTGCACATATCAGGGTTTACTATATTCCTGGAATATACTTGACCCATGGAATGTTCTAGAATATGGAACATTTCAGAATATGGAACATTCCAGAATATGGAACATTCCAGAATATGGAACATTCCAGAATATGGAACATTCTAGAATATGGAACATAGATGACCCTGTCCTGAGTCAGAGGCTTACTAAGCCAATTACTCAGCTATAGCTTACTCAGTCATAGATGACTCAGATGCTTATTCAGCCTAGCTATGCAGTAGTTAGTCATCCTCTCAGAATATTCTAGAAGTAGTAGTCAGTAGTATATAAACCCTTCATGTACAACAGCTAGCCTCAGCTTCAATCTCTTAGGATTCTCACTATCAAGTGAGAACCAGCTATAAGTCATTGATCCCTCCTCTCATCCTCATCTATCTCTCATCCTCTTATCTTCACTCTTACTTTTTGGTGGCCTTGTCCTTTGTGATAGTGTTGCCTTAACAGCACACAACTCATGGCCTGCATACAATCCAGCATACTGTGCACACAAACACAGAATGTCCCAGGAATGAAACAATGTGACTAGTATTTTATTACTGTGTGACAGGATATATAATATAATGATAAGGCCCTTCTAATGAACTCCAGTTTCATGAACTTATTTCCAGGTATGACCTAGGGATTACAGGCAACTAGTAATGTGGTAGGGACAGGGGTGATAACTAGAGACTCTGGAGATATCTCCAGAAACACATTCAAGTGCTACTAGAAGTTAGAGGCCAGAGAGTAAATGGTGGCTTCAGCTTATGTGCTGCACCCCCTTCATTCCTAACATCCAATTTACAGGTGATGATTAGTGGGATTTTTTCAGATTTAAGGGTATGCAATACTCAACTTCATGACCAGAGATTGGTCAGGAGAAATCTCTGGAGACTGGAAATCTCTTTGAGTACAAAAGATGACAGCAAGAAGAGATTTAGCAAGTGGAGATAGTTGAGGATGTTTAGAGATAGCTTAGCCACTGTCAGGGTTCACTACATTCCTGGAATATACTTGGCCCATGGAATATATTTTATCCATAGAATATTCTGAATATGGAATATAGATAACCCAGTTCTGAGTCAGAGGCTTACTAAGTCAATTACTCAGCTGTGTCTTACTCAGCTATGACTCACACAGCCATAGCTTACTCAGCTATAGATAACTCAGATGCTTATTCAGCCTAGCTATGCAGTAGTTAGTCATCCCTTCAGAATATTCTAGAAGTAGTGCTCAGTAGTATATAAACCCCTCATTACAGTGGCTAGCCTAAGCTTCAATCTCTTAGGAATTCCACTGTCTAAAGGATGTCTTAAGCCATTGGATGTCTCACCCCTCTATTCTCCTCCCCACTACTCAAGCTTGGTGTTAGTGGCTTTGTCATCCTGATAGTGTTGCCCTAACAGACACTGAGTAGAGGCTAGTACAGATGTTAATTAATGAACTGAAGTACCATGGTACAATCAAGGTACTCAAATACTAAGAAACATAACTACCCAGAGTAATACCACAAAGTACTAAAGATACTAAGTAAAATAGAGAAGTAAGTGGGTCAAAAGAAAGAGGGCATATGATGATAACTGAGGAGTATGAACTAAATGTCAACACAGAGGATATGCTACAAAAAAACTAGTGTCTGCAGCTAAAACATAGTAATTATGAAAATGGAAATAGACCAGAGTAAACCAGAGTAAACCAGAGACAAAGTGAAAAGTTGGGAGAGTGTCAGGTTGATTGTAAACAGTCTAAAGATTGCAAGCACTGATTTGTGACCAGGATATGACATCTAACACAAGTCTGGGCCTGGTCATATAGTTCCTTCTCATTCCATGCATTTTCTCACTCAAAAACCACTGAACATATGTCTGTACCTAGGGTTCTGCAGTGTGAATAGTAAACAGGGAATTAGAATCCTCCAGGCCTAAATCCAAAGAGAATGCTAAGCAATTTTTAACCACATGCCATAGCATGTTGACAGTGATTCATCTATTCTGGGAAATGATCCAGGAGATGCAGTTGTGCCTATTGATGTGAAAAGGACACAAGATAAAATATTATCAGGAGAAATTTGACTGGGAGAAAAGCATTCATTACTCCTAGTGATATGCCCTAGGTGGATCTGCACCTAAACACTAAGAGAAAACCACATATTAGCATCTAAATGATGATATTAGTGAAGACAGCTAGCTACAGCAGGATAAAGTACAGTAATGAAGCCCTAAGTACTAGACAAAACAGACTAGCTAGAATGAAGGAAAATGCAGAGTGCAGCAGCACTGAATATAGCACCAGTGTTCAGTACCTAAGGGGACCAATACAGCTGAGCCATAACCAAGCACAGCTATAGGGCAGTCAAACCAAAGTAACAGTGGTGTTTGTTTGGCTTCAGATGCAAGCCCTAACAGCCACACACAATGAAAGAATAAGAAACATAGGAGAATGTCACATGAAGGAAGAACATATGGATAATCATATGCAAGTAGAACATAACATAATGGTAAACAAGACATGCAGACCTATGCTACATAAGAAACCCTATAGGCACAAATGAAAGATAAGTGAGAGAGACATAAATGAACAACATGTCAGATATGTAGCTAGGCTCTGAAGAAGAGAGCAAAATAGAGGAGAAAGGCACCAGCAAGACACCTTCCCAGGGGATAAATACAAATAAACATGTGATCACTAGTAAGCAATGCCCAAAATATGAGCAAACCAAAAACTGAGCCAAGAAATGAGCTAAGAATAGTCATCCCAGATGGCATAAAAGCTTAAGGATGAGGAATGAGAAAAACAACAGGGATTTCACCCCTGTTCTCTCACAACATGATCTGCAGTGATAAGCTCATCTGCTCCTGCAATGCTAAGTCAGAGTTATGAGCAGATTACAGTTCAGTTTCAAAGTCAGAAGTGCTAGCTAGAGTTAGCAATTTGAGAGAGAAAACCACCTTATACCCTAATCTAAGAGAGTGACAAATTGAGTACCATATGACAAGACCAAGGACTAAGTCCTAGAACTGTGTTAGTGATTTGAGAAGTCTAAGGGACAGGAAGACCATCCCTTTTGACCTAATTAGTAAAAAGTGTGAATTCAGGAGAAAGGAAGACCATCTCCACCCAAAGACAGAAGGAAGACTACTGTGCTTTGGGGAATTAAAGAGGGAAAGGCAGACCATCCCTATCTAGTTTTCAGAGAGACCATTAGCATCTACCAGGGAAGGAAGACCACCCTTGTAGATTTAAGAAATTTATATTTGAAAAGAGACCTATCTACACTCAGAATGAAGTGACCTTGCAAGCTCTAGAGACAGGAAGACCATCTCAAAGAGTTATAGCTAGATAAGTGAAAAGGAAGACCATTCACTGCATCTAGCTAGCATAGTGTCAGACATCCTTTTACATTACCTTGTGCATTTTGTATCACATTTTCAAATACAATTTCAGTTCAAACTTGCCCCCAACAAACTTAATAGGTAGTGACCAGTCTGTAGGGCAGTAAAATGATTTTATTGTCATCCTACTCTACAGACTACATCACCTTTTCACTAGTATCAGTGATATCACCGAAACACAAATGTGCTATTTGGGTGGCTCTGGTAGCTCATTACAATCTTGCTACAACCTCTCTATTACATATAACTTTGCTTGTTTGGTAAAGGCATCTGAATCAAATACACCCTATGATCGTTTACATGTGAAATCTATGGGCATATATCTAGAACATTGTTCTTACGCGGAAATACTGCGAGGCTCATTTCATCTTGATTTAGCGTGGACATGCAGTAGCCATACTGAAAAAACCATTTCCCACAGCTTGTCTGAGCAGCAAAGGTGGCGCAGGAACACTCGTGGCCGAGTGACCAATCATGTCTTCCAGGCCGCCTCAAGGCCGCCTTGAATCTAATTTGAGAAGAATTACTGGTCACACGTTGAGCCACCTGCGCTATTTTATCGGTACCAACAACCCAAGCACATGCTTCGATTTACATATTCGTTACCAAACGAAGTGCTGTATGGCTTAAGATTGTGCACCGTATTCAATTCATCAATGTTCTTTATGTCTTTCCTTATAGGCAGTCCTAAAATTGGCATTCTTCGAGACGCCAATTGCTACATATAGCAAGATAGCAAGATATGAGGTATGTCGCACTTTACTTCCCTGCCATCGCAATGTCTCTTACCACTACTACTCGTGTTCTCCCTCCTCTAGACGGCTCTGTGAATTTCGCTGAAATCATTGACTTTAATCTTAAACATAATCCATCGCATCCCCTGTATGTTTTTAGCTCAGAGGAAGAGCCGATGACTATAACCACTATCTCTCACCTCGAATTTGCACGGGCATGTCACAGGGTAGCCCATCTTCTGCGTCCTTGCGGCGCGGGCGAAAATGGCGCTGTCGTTGCAGTTATTGCTTTGGTAGACACTATTGTTTACCAAGCTATCGTAGTTGGTCTTGTCAAGGCTGGTCTGGTTGTGAGTTCTCGCTCTCGGTGTGAAAAAGAGTCATGTATCTCACGATAAGGGTCATTTAGCCCTTTCCTATTTCTCCTAGAAATTCTCCTGCAGCCATAGCCCATCTTCTGCGCAAGACATCTGCTCACCGCCTTATTACTACCAAGGAAACTCTGACTGGAGTTTTGGACGGTGTACGTTTTGAGCTCGCTGCGACCCCAGGATTTGGCCTCAGTATCGAAACAGCGCCATCTCTTAAAATCGTATATCCAAATCTCGGGCAGGAAACGGAGAGTGAGCCATTCGAGCCTTACTTATGGCCAAATATTGAAAATTCTTCTACCGATATCGCTCTCTACATTCACTCTTCCGGAAGCACCGGTTTTCCTAAGCCCATTCCACAGACATACCGAAGTCTTTGTCAATGGGCGGCCATGGGTATATATTCAGTTTTCTCACTGTCGATTCTTTCTAACTTTAAAAAACTTATCAGCTTTGCCTTCCATTCTGAAACATCCAACTCAAATTCGATTGGGTGGAATGGCCCTTCCGGCTTTCCATACCCTTGGATTTTATGTTCACGTCATCTTCCCCCTCTATGGTCTCATAATAACTTCTGTCTATCCCCCTGTAGTTCGGGATCATATACCTCAGCCGCACCCTCCAACTCCTGAGAGTATTCTGGAACACTTACGATTAACTAAAACGAATGCATTCGTAGAAATGCCTGCTATGTTACAAGGAGTCTCTCAACTTCCTGGAGGCATAGAGCTACTTAAAGAGCTTCATTATGTTGTACGTCGTATCCAAAAGGCATTCAAGGTAAACTAAACGAGTTCGCTATAGACCTTCTCAGGGGGCCCTGTTCTAAAGGGATTGGCTGAATCCTTGGCATCGGCTGGCGTAAATCTTCAAGGTTCGTATGGTGCAACTGAAACTGGCGCGACTACTGTCGTATATCCTCATCGTCAACACGACAATACTTGGGAGTGGATGGAATTCAGTGATCAAGTAAATATGCGGTGGGTGCCTCAAGGAGATGGAATGTTTGAGGCTCAGTATCTCGTGAGTATTTCCCATTCTTATTTAGCAAATACATCTTCTGATATATTTTGGTCAAGACGAGCGACAAACATCACCCGTCAGTGGAAAATATGCAGGATACCCGTGGTTATGCTACCTCAGATTTATTCGAGCAGCACCCGACTAAAAAGCATTTGTGGAGAATGTCGGTATTTAGAGAGTTGCTAGTGCAAAGTTTACTGGTTGACACCATAATTTACAGTGTTGGCCGTATTGATGATGTGATTGTCCACTCTTCTGGTGAGAAGACTGTCCCAGCTCCTATGGAAAAAGTCATGTTGAGCTCTCCCGTGTAAGTACGAGGCCTATATTTTTTTTTTAAATTCTATCATCCAACGCGTGAATCCAGGATTCGTGGAGTCCTGATGTTTGGACGTGAACATGATCAAGCTGGCGCTCTTTTAGAACCTGCCCCAGAATTCGCCATCGACCCGAACAATCTTGTACAGGTCGCAGCACTAAGAAATCAAGTATGGTCAGCTCAAAATCCTTTTATCCTTTGCATTTCTCTCGCTGATGGCATATTTTTGTTAGGCCTGTTATCGAGGAAGCCAACAAGGACGCTCCGGCATTCAGCCACATATACAAGGAGATGATCTTGATTGCTTCGCCTGATAAACCCCTTCCACGGTCGAGCAAAGGAGCTATCATGAGGAAGGAAGCCTTGCAATTATACGATGCAGAGATTCGAGCGGTGTAAGTGTGAAGCTTCGTTCCTGTGACATCTGTATAATGCCCACATCCAGATATCAGATAGTTGGTTCAGGTGCGGGAGGAGCCGATGTCGCCCCTCCAACATCTTGGGACAAAGATATCATCTCCGAGTGGCTAGTCCAACAAGCCAAGGACATTCATGGTCGAGATGATTTCTTCTCTTCCAAAGACTTGTTCGAGCAAGGATTTGATAGGTAATTCCCCTCCTTTTACTTCTTTTTCTTGTTTTATAATAGAACTATTCAGTTTAAGCGCAACATTCCTGCGACTCCGTATCGTCGGCGCTTTGAAAACCGTGAAAGACACATCCAAATCACCCTCGACCACTCTTTCACAAAACGTCGTTTACAGCAATCCTACTATCGACCAACTCTCGCAGCATATCTCAAACCTTGTTTCCAGCCCCAGTGTCTCTTCACAAGACAAGAGTAGATTCGAGGTAATCGAGGAAATGATCTCAAAGTACAGTGCGGACCTTGACGAGTCCGTTGAAAATGTTGCTGATAGCAAACATGATACGACACACCATACGGTGTTGATAACTGGTACTACTGGAAATCTCGGCTCAGAGGCCCTCGCGCTCTTACTTCTCAGTGATACGGTCGGCAAGGTCTACGCTTTGAATCGCCCTTCTTCGGACTCCCGGACCATGTTGGATCGCCACAGGGAGAGGTGTGCTGACAAGGGGTTGGATTTGAATCTTATGACATCACATAAACTTGTTCTACTCGAGGGTAATACCGCCGAAGAACATTTCGGTCTCCCTCTCGAAGTGTATGAAGAGGTCAGTCACAATCAAGCTATTATTCTCATTCCTTGTTTTAAGACATCTGTGACTCTCCTCAGATGCGAGATTCAGTGACATTGATTATTCACATTGCCTGGCGACTCGACTTCAATCTGACCTTGAATTCCTTCGAAAGCAACATCCGAGGCACTCGGAATCTCATCGATTTGGCACGCTCCGGGCCACATAAATCCACTTTACGATTTTTCTTCACGTCTTCAATTGCCTCAGTGCAGCCGTTGGATATGAACAGAGGTGTTTATCCAGAGGAAGTGATCCACCGCGCGAGCTGCACAGTTGGAAGCGGGTATGGCGAAGGAAAATATGTTGCAGAGCAAGTGTGTCTATTATTGTCCTCGATATCTTCCTTCAGGGTCACTCACATGGAATAATACAAGATTCTAGCTAAGAGTGGTCTTCACGCAACATCCTTTCAAGTAGGCCAAATTGCAGGCGGAAAGCCTAACGGTGCATGGGCGACGTCCGACTGGGTCCCTATTCTCGTGAAATCCAGTTTGGCCATGGGAGCTATGCCAAATGTTGCCGGGGTAAGCATGAATTATTGGAACATTTCTATACTATTTAGTAATTAACAAGTTTATACAGGTCGTATCGTGGCTCCCTATGGGTGCGACAGCTCAAGTTCTTCTAGATGTAGCATTCTCTACCGAAACACCCCCGACCACGCTAAACTTGGTGCACCCGAAGCCCATATCGTGGAACTATATGATAGCTGCTATGCGTGCTGCTCTCATGAAGGTCCAGAATATTAAGGCAAATTCGTTGCCTCTCGTGCCCATGAGCGAGTGGGTTGCGCGATTGGAGAGGTATAGCTATCGCGCGAACGATGAAGACTTAAGTCGAATTGTAGGTTTTGCGTAATTTCCTAACTCTAGGGGATTCGCTAACTCTCCATTGACAGCCTGCTATCAAGCTCCTAGAATTCTTCCGCGCAATGGCCAAAGCCGACGTGGAAATTGCACAAACAGGAGTACTTGGCAATGAGAGCTGTGGTCTCCCCAATCTTTCTACCGAGAAGACGCAGAAGATTAGCAGGACGCTGAAGGAGTTGAGAGAGTTTGAAGTTGAGGATGCTGAGTTATGGGTTAAATATTGGAAGAATGTGGGTTTCTTTTGAATTAGAGGACGCAGAGGGGCTGGCGACTTCGAAGATTTGAGAAAAATATATTAGCAGGGTTCGTAATATTTGAAAATTTAACAGTAGCTAAAACATGATTATTTTACATTGACACGGAGAACTCATGAGGTGGACTCAATGGCACTAACGATAAAGCTGGATGGTTCCAGTTTATAGAATAAAATTTACATTATTTTAGCTGCCTGTGTGGATGAGCGAAAAGATAAGAACTGCTATCATGAATATCGGCCCGACCTAGCTTAGAACTGGGAACTTCGATATAATTTCAAAGGATGAGTACGTCGCGATGCTTGGGTCGATGTATAGCCGCTATATCGCCAGGTCTGATATCGTATACTTGAGGTTTATATTTGGGGTCAAATGAGGTAAAAAAAATTGCACACCATCTACGATCAGGCCCAGAGTCGAACTAGGCTTCGACTTAATTTCCATTAGCACTAGATTAACCTAACTATGATCGATGTGTAGCCGCTACACCATTAGTTCTTGGATTGTCCGTGTAGGTGCATTTGATATGCGAGTATAGTAGGAGGTTCAGAAAAAACCGAATTCGTACAATGACCTATACACTATTAACTTGACCCAGATTAGAATTAGGAACTTCCACGTGGTTAAATTGCCATGACGTACCTCAAACTCAATGCCCTTCGTCGATGTGTAACCGCTACACCACCGGGTCTTATAACCCATATCTAGGTGCAGATATACGACCACTATATGAGATGAAGGCTGAAATGATGGTTCAATTCTAATGATTCATGACCTGTCCAAGAGTCGAACAGGCAACGTCTACCAAACATTCAATGCCGACTAAGGCACACTGAATGTCGAGGTGAGGTTGGTGCGCTACCAGGTCTTGTATAGTATACTGGGTTCAGATATACGTTAGGCGATTTATAAGGCCGGTAGAAGGAAAAGGGGTATTTAGGAGACGACATTGCCCAGAGTCGAACCGGGAGATTCGACCTCATTTGTGCCAAGAAGATTTCATTCATTATCATAGTAGATGGGCAGTCGTTATACCAAGATCTTGTATCGTATACCTGGATGCAGATGTAGGAGGATTGAGGGTCAGTTGAGTTGTTTTCAATATATAAACAAGTTCACGAGATCACTGGAGGTTTTGCATAGTTCTACAGGAATGACAGTACCAGACAAAGTGCTTGGAAAGAGCCAGCGGTTATCCAGAAATAAACATGGGAAAAAGTTGTAAGCGCGCGCTGCAGAGCTGTTAAAACGATCGATGCGATATTTGGCTTTGTGAGAAACCAAGGCCATGGGCATCGCCGGATAGAGAAAATTTGGGGCGACGATGAACAGGATTGGCAGAAAGCAGGACCAAAATTCACCTTGGCGCCGGAATATAGTATATTTGCGGCAATTACGGCCCGAAGAAGGCAGAACATTCTCGAAACTTTACCGGGACCTGCGAGACAAAAATTGATCTGCATTGCTCAGCGTGCTCCTCGTGCCCAACGTCGACTGCACTGTCCCCGTGCGTGCAATCCTTGGATTTCCGGTCCTTTCGTTTATCTTCTCTAGCGTGAAGTAGTGGGTGTTGTGCTACTAATAGCAGCGACAGATAGCAGGCATGGCGAACAAAAAGGGCAAACCATCAGCAGCGAAGAAGCGGGCTGCAGCCACGCCGCCGCCGGAAGGCGCGGCATCGAGCAGCAAGGCGAATGGGACTGCCAGGTGCGTCTTGTCTTTGTTGGTGGCGTTGGATACCCGGGTCACTAATGTCTTGCTTTACAGCACTGAGCAGGCGTCTGGCTCAGGCACAGGGTCGAGCCCACCCCAGTCCCCCAGCCCCGCGAAGGCGTCCCCACAGAGCTCACCAGAGCCTGAGGAGGAGGATATCACCAAGCGTGCGGAGAAGACCAAGGAGCAAGGCAATGTCTCCTTCAAAGCTGGGCGCTACGGCGAGGCCATCGACTTCTACACTAAAGCCATCGGTTCGTCAAAGGGAACTTCCATTCTCCCTCTGAGAAACTAACGCCGTCCAAAACGCAGAGATGAACCCCCTCGAACCCGCCTACCTCACTAACCGCGCTGCGTCCTACATGGCCCTCAAGCGCTTCCGCCCCGCGCTCGAAGACTGCCAAATGGCCACGTCTCTCCAGTCATCCGCCCCTGTCCCCAAGACCCTCCTCCGCCTCGCGCGGTGCCAGTTCGCTCTCGGAGAAACCGCCGCCGCCGGGTCGACCATCCGCGGTGTGCTCTCCCTCGAGCCGAAGAACGCGCAGGCGGTCCAGATGAAGGATAAGGTCTCGCTGCTGGAGGGGCATGTGAAAAACTTTGAGACGGCGAGGAAGAGGAAGGATTGGGGACTGGCAAGGCTGGCGCTGGATAAATGCCTCCAGGCGATTGAGGGTGAGGGCGGGGATGTGCCTGCGGATTGGAGGATATGGAGGGTCGAACTGGAGCTGTCGAGAGGGAATTGGGATGCGGCTAATATGGCGGCCAAGTAAGTTCTCCCCTTGCTATTCTTTTCATTCCTATCCTTCCCGTTACTTATCACTTGACTTTCACTAGCGATGCTCTCCGGCAAAACTCTAGCTCCCCCGACGTGCTCGCCCTGCGTGGGCTCGTCCTCTTCCTGAGCGGCAAGCTTCCCCAGGCTCTGCAGCACGTCTCCTCCGCGCTGCGGCTCGACCCTGGGCACGAGGCCGCCGCGCGCCTGCGCAAGCGCGTTAAGGACGTTGAGCGCCTTAAGGAAGAGGGGAACACGGCGTTCAAGAGCGGGAAACTGCAGGAGGCGGTGGATAGGTATACAGAAACGCTGGAGGTGAGTTCATCGTTGTACTTTTTTCGGGGTATTTCTTAACCGGGTTACCTTTTATAGCGGATAGGTGAGGCAGAAGAGGAAGGCAAGGGCGGGCAAATCCGCGCAACGCTTCTCTCAAATCGAGCTACAACTCTTCTCAAGGTACGTTTCCCCGCTCCCCCTCTCCCTCCGTCCCTTCCTCATCCCTCCCTCACTCAGCTCGAACAATACGCCGCCGCCCTCGCTGATACCGACGCCTCCCTCCTCATCATCCCGACCTCCTTCAAAGCCCTACGCACCCGCGCGCGCATCCAGCTGCACCTCGAATCATACGACGCCGCCGTCGCGGACTTCAAGTCCGCCATCCAGCAGGCATCCACCGAGGGCACTGCGAGCGACGCGGATGTCCGCGCATTGAAGACGGAGCTGAAGAAGGCGGAGGCAGCGCTGAAGAGGAGCAAGACGAAGGACTATTATAAGATTCTTGGTGTGAGCAGGGAGTGCACGGAGATGGAGATAAAGAAGGCATATAGGAGAGAGAGTTTGAAACATCATCCAGATAAGGTGCGTTTTCGTCCTCCCTTTTACTCTTACTTCTTTCCCTCTTTGTTATGATTTGGTCATGGGATTGATGTCTTCCTCACACACAGGGCGGCGACGAAGAGAAATTCAAACTCGTCGTCGAGGCGAATGCCGTTCTCTCTGATCCACAACGGCGCGAGCGGTACGACATGGGCGAGGACGAAGACGGGATGCAGGACACTTCCGGCATGGGCGGTATGGGCGGGATGAGCCAGATGGACCTCGCCGAGCTGTTCGCGCAGTTCCACGGGGGCGGTGGCGGGGGTGGGTTTGGTGGTGGTGGGTTTGGTGGTGGAGGGGGCCGCTCGAGGGGTGGGCATTCGCATGGCGGGTTCCCGTTCTGAGATTTGGGTGGCTGTATATATTGTGAGATCTGATTGCTTCTACGTGGAGTGGTGGACCGGACGGATGGCCGATACCCTCCTCTGATAGTTATTTGCTCCTTGTTGGATGCTGGATGACTCTATACAGATGGTATTATCAATCGACCTGCTATCGCTTAGCTAGCTACGGATTGCATACCCTTCACGTGCTTTTGTGTTTATATATCTGATTTCTTTTGTCACTTTTATTTTTTGCTTGTCGAATACCTACCTGCTATTGTGTATAGATTTCAGATTCAAGAGTGCACGTCGAGTAACGTAGATACGACCACAACCATCTCCAAGGTAAAAATAACATCCGTAAGAAAAGATGACATGGCACCAATCTTTAAGTTTTCGTCTCTATGTTTCCCTTCGTCTAGCTCAGATACCGTGGCCAGTCTGTTACCAGTGTAACTCGGCTGCTGAAAGAGCATGATAAAATTGCTTTATGCTAGGTGCCAATTCAGGCTAACAACTTGTAAGCTGTTGCGGATCTTGACGACAAGGGGATCGTTGACCATGTCATTTACTAATGAAGTACTTGAGATGTTTACGGCGATCGTCTGAAAGGCTTTACTAATGATGAAAATGTGGTGAATTCCACTTTGCATACGTGATATACGGATTTAGGAGGAAAAAATATCAGACGTACCTCTGGTCTCAATGGTGGATATCGATGCTTGCCAGGTTGGACACCCCATTTCATTCTCGTATATGCGGCATCAGACTATAATGACCTGTGCAAATGCTACCGTGCAGCTGCCTCAGAACGGCCACTCTTTCGCTTTCGGATTTTGACGACTATGTTATCATCCTCAAATGTCCCCCCGCCGGTACTTAGGATTATCAAACCCTAGCAGGATACACATATCAGCTTGGATTGTAAGATCTCATTAGCGAAGAAAATACCTTCGTCTTTGAGTACTACTCGTGCCAATTTCTCTGCCTGGCCTTCTCCTAGCTTAGAATACGCCGCATTGGGTGGTTCCGGACCAATATAAGGCACGAACCATGTCGCCACCATCGACTCGCCTTCGGATAGTCGAGCATGGTAATACCTGCGTATTTCTCCACGTCATTTAGTACGACACTCCCATAAACGGGCATACATGTCGATATTATCTTTAAATCATGACGGACCATGCATCGGCGAGCCCATTCAATGATTTTGCTGCCTGTGAAGATAAATCATCCACCTAGGTGGAAGAACAGCGTAGCCGAATCTGAACTAAATTGACATTGAGAAAGCGATGGTGTAAAGTCAACGATGGCGTGGGATGAATCCCATCATTTATAACTTTAGAGGCAGGAGTATATTCATGTATTAATTCTTGTGGGTTGTGCTCTTAGCAGTTGCTACCGTATTAGGTATAGAGTGGATACCAGCCGATAAAAGATATATTTCCACCACGTCCAAGGTTCGGTCCTTGAGGCGAAGATCTTTGCGATTTCCGACGTAGCAATGCGATATATCTTCCGGTGGTCGTCATTGAACACAACAAGAACAAGAAGACTTTGCGTCTAAAACGGGGGTTGCTGGCTTGTAGCTGCGCTAGTTTCTAGGGCGCAGTACCTGGAGTACATCTCGGAGCCAATGACTATCCTGGGGTACGTAGATAGTGCCGCCATAGTGATATGTGCACGGTTTTGAACCCTTCGGTGAGTGGAACGGAAAAACGGTAGACAAATGCAAGATGTTATGCTTGCAGTCAACACTGCTGTCTTGCTGCCTTGCTGCAAGTTGGAGAAAAGCAAACATTAAGCTCACTGGCGCCATCTGTGGAAAGATCCAGTGCTCTTTCTGAATGTACAGGGGTTCTAGTCCGATGGGAAGAGGAAAGCGAGTCAGGAAGAACTTGAGAATGACGACCGTGGTTCAAGCCCCCATTCACAGCCAATAGCTGAGTAACGGTAACTGGTAATCGGTAACCAAATCGGTAACCGAGCAACCGCGTATTGCCGGTGCTTACCTCACATATGTACGCGTTGTTTGGCACGGGCGGCATCAGAGCACGAGGATGTTCAACTTTTCATCTACTTCACTCACGTCCTTTGTTCTTTCCCCTCCTACTTCAACTTTCATCTTACACGGCCCCCTACTTACGAACATCTCTTATCCTCATTTCTTTCTTCCTTCTATACTCTTCCTCCCCCTCCTTCAGAATCTACACGCACTCCCCACGACTCCCCTACTGCCATGACGACGACCTACTCCGCGTTCTTCTCCTCAGGGCTGCTCGCACCGCACCATGCCTTCATGGGATACTCCTCAGCACACATGAGTGCAGGGAAAGATAGCTTCTATTCATACTATGACCAGCCATCGCCTGCACGGGCGTCATCGCCCATACCGCTCCCAGACGACAGCGACATCGAAGTGGACGATATAGACTTAGATGGACGAGGCACCACACCGACGCTCGAGGCACGCAGCTCAAAACCAGTGTCCATGAACACCACCATGAATCCCGCAGTAGATATTGCGGCCGCTACGACGCAGCAGCGCCCACGCCTGCGCAAGCGCCGCTCAAGCCTGACCGTAGCCGTGTCGCCCATGAGCGCCATCCGTTCCCCAGCACGCACCGCGACAGCTGCCTCACAGATCCAGCGTCATCTCGCTACCACCCCGCTCAGGGCACGCAGCGGGAGCGTAGGCTGTGGCACGGGCGGGGACCTGTTCGGGAATATCGGCCTGGGGAATGCAGCTACGGAGGGGACGAGCCTAGTGGGGCGGATGAGGAGCGGGAGTATGGGTGGCGTTATGAGGTGTGTTTACTCTGCTGGACGTGCTGCATGCTTGCCGAGAATGATCACTGACGTTAGCATGTATTTTACTTTGCGCTCAGGCCTCGCCGAGGAGTTAGACGCATCAACTCCGTGCCGGCCCCAGCCCCTCCCCCGACTGCGCCCCTCCCTGCGCTCCCGTGCTTCCAGCTTCCCATTGCAAATCCGAACCATCCTGGACTCCCTCCCCCGCCTCACTCCGCGCCTCTTTTTGGAACAATGCACGCCAATACCAACATGGCCCAGCGCGTGGGCGATGCAGGCATCAAGCAGGGCCGAGAGCGCGCCTTTTCCATCACGAACGCAGACACGATCGACGAGGAGATGAAGGAGAATTGAGTTCTCCTGCGGACGTATGACTTATACACTCCCGAGCCCGACCCGATTCTGCATATTCTCAGCTTTCTTGGAACCTTTATTTATCCTCGATGGACTCTCTTTTCTCCATGGCATATCCCGCTTTTAATCATAATCCCATGCCGACTCGTCAAGTTTCTTACCTCGCATTCTTGGTCCTTTGCATCTTCACTACTCATATATTTCAAAAGCTTTCTTTCATCTCTCAGGGTTCATGGCTCGTACAAAACCCGGATCCGGCATCCAGTTTCCTTCCCTACTCTACGACACTCCATCCCTAATACGTAACCTCTACTATCTATGTATCTGTGACTCGTCTTCCCTTCCCGTCATCTATCATCATCTTCCCCGCTTCGTTGCTATTTATAGTCCCATTCCAGTTCCTTATCTATCTACACCATTACCGCACACCCATTCTTGAACTTTGCAAGTCATAGAGCCCTTTGCTTTTGTTGCCTATCAGCTTGTTACGTATATGATTGCGTTAAGTCAATAATAATTATGTATATGAACATATTTACCCCCTTCTGGACGACTCGGTGAACTTAGGTCAAATACCAACACGCGTTCTGGACAACGCGCTTGGTCTCGATCGACGCCGCGTGCTGACTATAATGTAGCTCTTGCTTACCGATCATCATAAATTCCTTAAAAACCACAATGCTTATCTCACTGATGGTGATCACCGTATAATATATTCAAATGTAAGTCCAGCTTTAACTCAGGATATTTACAGCGGAGGACTAATCGAACTTCAATCGGTTGGATTGTGCAGATATCCTAGACGACGTTTGAGCCGTCTTTATCCACACTGTACACCGTGTAACAATTCTCAAAAGCCATGAGTCTATTTTCAGCGCATAAATTTCTGCCTTGTTGCGATCTTGTAAGCTTTCTATCCTACGCAGCACCTAATGCAAGCCGCTCGTTACATTTGATCCTGTACTCATTCCTCTTTACCAGTCGCAATGATGTTCTATCCGATCACAGTTGCTCTTCCGCCGTCGATATCCTCAATAGAAATTGGCGATCTTCCTTCCGAACTGCTTATTCAAATCTTCAACCTCGTTTACCTTGAATCACGTGACACAGACCCTACGATGGACTGTCGATATCGAACAGCGGATTGACTGGAAACCGAGCCAGATGAGGAGGCAGAATTAGACTGAGAGAGATCAGACCCAGGAGATGAAATAGAAGGACAGGCCATAACAATGCAAGTCAAACAGTCTACTACCAGAGATATTTCATTGATTTTGATTAAATATTCGTTGCACCCCAGGACACTTTTTGTTTAAATGGAAAGTGTTTAAACACTAGAGTGTTGCTATAGATAAGGCAGGTGTCATTCACAATCAATAAAGTCATGTGGGCAAAGTGTGACATTCAGTAAAAACAAAAAGTCCACCAAGAGTCAGATAAAAGTCAGGATTTATGCCATCTGACTAAAATCATACAAAAACATGTTTTTTTGCCACCTATTGGACTTTTACCTGACTATGACTGACAGACATTTGGATTGCAAACCACAGCTCCCATCAAAACATTCATTCTGTTCAGTCTGGCAAACATCCTGTGGTAGTCAGATCATTGTCAAGTATATATCTGTTTACAGTCATACTTTATTCTCATTTGCATGCTTGCTTATGCAGGTAAATATAGTTGCAAAATTAATATATTAGGTTAATTAGTGTACCAGGTATACAAAATTCATGCTACTGCTCAAATCACTGCTATGTATATAAGAGAAACAACATAATGATGGTTGATATATGGCTGTCAAGATTGTTTTCCTCCTTCATTGTGACAAATTCAGCAATAATATAAGTTCTGAGCATATTGCTTACAATTGGGAGTGTATCAAGAACTCCCTGAAGCAAATAAATTACTGATAAAATATGCAACATGAAGGAGAGTAGTGAGCAAAATGATAGACAAGGGGTTGCCTTGGAAGAGTGGTGTAGAGATTGTAATTGGACTACGCACGGAATCATAGATTCCATGTAATTACAATACTCTGTTCTTGGTACAACTCGAAAGCACGCACACGTCACCAACATTCAAAAGCCTTAGCCAAACACAACCATGCCCTGCCTATCGCATTCCACGATCGCCAAGACGTGCCAGCCGAGCGCTAACAATAGACGTCAGCTAATACTACCCCTCCACCTCCTCGACATATATCTATTCCCGACACAACCTGCAACTCTCTTCCTTGATTGCACCACGCCAAGTACACAAGCCACGCCGAACGATGCTTCAACTCAAGACCGACAACACATCCAATCCCACAAAAAACCAAATAAGGCAAAACTCCGTACAAATAGCACCCAGAACAGTTGTGCCGCTCATCCCTTGCTCATCGTGTCCTCATGTAATGTGTCTGTACCATCAGGAAATACCCAAATTGAGAATCTTATACAATTTTGTAAACTTCATAATATTCACTAAAATTTTGTCCAATCTCTGTAGCTGTATTAAGATCTTCTTTGTTTTTGTGTAATATCTGAGGGTATTATTTAATTAAAGCAAATCCATTCACTGGTACATAATCCTGTTCCAAAAGGTCAGGGACATTGTTAGCTTCTCATGAAGTTTGACATTATGGGTTAAAAATTCTCATTGACATTGGACTAGGCTTTGGTGTTATAGTTACTTATTTAATACTAAAATAAAATACCATTGATGTGAAATGGCATTATATAGTATTATTCACAAGACATTGTGATGCTACCATGCTTGAAAGCTAAGTGCTCAGGTCCTACTGCCAAATTAACAAGCTTGAGCACCTTAAATTGCCTCAGAGTTAATGCAAATTGGAGCCGAATTGGAAGTGAGTTCAAGGAGGAGGAAGTGAACAAATAGTATGAAGCAAATGTGAATAAAGTGCTTGGAACTCTGAATAAAAAGAGCCAGATAAGAACCTGAATGGGCCCAATCAATATTGTCATCTTGCCCCCATTCCATGTCACCCTGCCATTGGCACTCAAGTCATCTTCCTTCAATTCTTTGATCCCCTCTGTGAGAAGCAGTAGCACTCTCCATGGCCATACAGGTGGTCATCAAAAGGTGGTGTTTTGTAAGTAAATTATTACAGTGCACACTCAGAACCTGCTCTGGACTTTGCTGACTTTGAACCACACAGGCATTTCTATTTCACTTCATTTTGTGGACTACTGCCACTGATCTTCTAGCAAGTATACTTCTCTTTGTCTAAAATTTACAGGTTAGCTGAATCACTAGCCTTTGGCATTGCATTGATGTGGACATTATTGGTAAGTTTTCAGTTATGTTCTTTTGAAGATATGAGATATTAAAGTTCTCACATCTTTCAGACAACCATATTGAGTCTCTACTGGTGCAATCTATAGGCTGTGGATAAACCTCAGTGGAACAGTCTATGGTAGGTTATAGCAATAATACATCCTACTGCTCATTTACTAACTTTGCTTATACAATGTAGTTTTCATCACTCATGGTAGCTGACTCTGTGGTTTTCTCTAAGCATTCATTTTATACTTGATATCTCCAAAGTCATTCCAGGTATTATTTACTGGTAGTCTGGGTAAGTAAAATGAAAGGTATTTTTGTCATATTAGAAGTTTTATTATACTCTTCAATCCATGCTTTAAAAGGAGTCATTAAAGGTGATTTTGCAGATCATAGCTAGCTAGTAGCCATAGTTAATCACTATATCCATTTAATCCATAACTCAAATGTAACCATTAGAAATAGTTCAATATATTGTTACTCTCTTTTTCATCTTGTATAAGTGTTGTATATGAACAAACTAAGTGTCTAGTTGCTACAATAGCAAGTAAAGTCAGCTAATGCTGGCTAAGATTCATTAAAGCTCTCATAAAATTTATGATATCTTAGGGGCCATGTTTTGTTTTTTAGCTACTTTACTTGGTTTCAAAAATTGCTAAAATCACATAAATCTATGAGATCCTTCAACAAATGGCTAGTGTTGCAGAAGATTTGCAATATGAGAAATTCCTGATGACATTTCCCCAGAAGTTTTACTCCCTATTTCTCTGTCTTTTCACATTACTCACCCTTCTGTTATCCTCCATAAAAATTTACTACCTAATACATATAAAAATGTGATGTATTTTCTACATTTCAGCAGTTGAATACAGCAATTTTACTCCCCATCTCATCTTGTCTCATCCCCTTTCATCACAGAAAGACCCTGTACACCAATAGGCAAATCGCTTCACCTTCACATTCAAATCTAAATTTGTCTTTTGCACCCACAAAACAAAGAAACTTGACATCGTCCTCACCCTCTAAAAACTTGTCAAACAAGTCATTTCAGAGTCTATTTTATTGTTAAGCTCTTATATTCCCCTCAATTTCAACATTGATATTCCAGAATGCTATAGGATTATTGTAGCAATTGTACATATGCACACAGCCCATCCTTGACTACTCAAAATCCCCTTGGCAGACTAACACTGCCAAAATCCATAGGTTTTCACCTATATTAAACTCACAACAAGATACTAGCACATCTCTTCAGTGGTAAGTTGGCTATAACTGAGTAGATGTAAAGCCTGGCACCTTTCAACAAGCTCAACATACAAAACCTACAGCATAATAGCTGCTCTGTGCTTTTCCTCCAAGGACATGGACTGCAGCTGAGCTTTGAATTGGGGAATGGGGAATAAGGTCCTTTATCTGTATACATGTCAATCAAAGCTGAAGGGGGCTGTAGTGCTGGAACTTGAGAAATATTTACAACACTGTTGGGAAGAAAGGGATGATAGAAGTTGATGCTAAAAGTACCAAGTTGGAACTTGTGTACTTCTACAGACTCTCAATTTTGTTGGGGAGAGGGATTCCCATGACTAACTTGGGGGTAATACTGCACATCTGAGAGGTGTGTATGACCAAATGATGATTGACATCTGACTATTTACTGACATGAGCAAGAAAATTTTCTTGGCAAGAGGAATCTTAGCTGGTGTGGATTTATATTGACTTTACCTTGACTAAACTTGTCATATACCAAAAACCAGATCACACTTCCAACACACTTCCAACCATTCCTGACCCCTTTCTGATCTTGCCAACTACCATGATACCCTGTTTTCTATTCACTTCATTACTGTTTCTATGCTGAACAATACTTGGATCCTTATCAGAACAATATTTCTATTATGAACATTTCTGATATCCTTCTGCTCCTGAGATTCCATTTCTGATACTTATTATGATACCCAGTTCTATTATGATTCTGTCATTACTAGTTACTGTTCTCTGATTAGTTATACAATTAACTATCAATGTATTTAAGTAACTAGTTCTCATCTTGTATCAGCAATTTGAATATCAACTAAGATATCACATTCTCTCTGCTTAACTTCTGAGTCTTACTCATCTTCCAACCCCCTGACTTCCTTCTAACCCTCCTTCTAGCTGACTTAGGTCAGCTAGCCTCTCTCTCTGATCTTCAGCACTATCTTCTGATGTGTGGACCACACTTGCAAGTTGATCCCATGAGAACTGGAAGGGTGTGGCACATAAGCTGAAGCCAATGGTTCTTACTTGTTAGTGTTACAATCAGAAATCCTTCCAATGTTACCTCCAACATTTTCCAACATAGCACTATCATAGTCTATGACCTCTAGTTCATAGTTTAGTTTGGAAACAAGACTTGACAAAACTAAAAAATACCAGACTTTCATTTTTACTGAGTATAACACCTCCCAAGATAGAAATGACACACCTATTAAGGCCAAAAGCATACCAAAACATGTTCATTAATTAGTTATGGAACATTTTTTTAGGAAATGTGTTTGAAATTGACTGATTTAGCAAATATCACACATACTTTTATTTTATTGTGAGAATTAAAGATGTAGTTTACAAAATAAGTGTTTTTGGGTAGAGATCTCATACATTACACCTCTGACAAGGCCCCTCCCCTTAGTTTTGAGCTATTCTCAGGAAACACAAAGCCATGGTATCATGTCTAGCAAATTGTCATATCCATGTATGATGCAGCATGTGCCATCTCTGGACCATTTACAATCAAACCCAATGATTGCCCAACTCTCTGCTCATCTCCAGGTTTACTCAAGTTTACTCCAGTCCACTTCCATTTTTATACTTACTATGTTTCAGCCACATACACTATACTTTTGTAGTATACCTCTCTGCATTAACATTCAATTCATACCCCTTAGTCCTTGTCATATGTTCTAGTTTGTTTGACCCACTTCTCCATGATACTATTATGATTTTAGTACTTTGCATTATTACTCTGGGTACTTACATTCTTTAGTATTTTAGTACCTTGGATGTATCATAGTACTTCAGTTTGTTAATTATTGTGTTTAACATCCTTACTAGTTTCTAACTAGTGGATAAGTTACCTCTAAACCATCCTCACTCATCTCCACTTGCTTAGTTCCTTCTCATTGTCATACCTCATGCTCAATGAGATCTCCAGTCTCTGGATACCCCTCCTGACCAAATCTCTGGTCAGAAAGTTGAGTATCATCTCATCCTGAATCAGTCAACTCACTGTCATCTGTAAATTGGATCTTAGGAATGAAGGAGGTGCAGCACATAAGCTGAAGCCATTGTCCATTCTAATCCCCTAATCCTTGGTAGTGCTTGAACAAATTTCTGGAGATATAGCTGGAGTCTCCAGTATCTTGTCATGTACTCTAACTGCCCAGAACCTCTAGATTATATCCTGGAAACAAGTTCATGACATCAATGCACAAGCTGCTATAGATACTTTATCAGCTAAATGATAAAATTAACAGGAGAAGAGTCAATGGTATGCTAGAGATGCAGAAGGGAGTTCTGATTCAGATGAGGTTGTACATCTTGAATCAAATAATAAATCATCTACAGCTGCTACATAAACTATAATATTACAGATGGGAAGTAGGAATGATGAAGATGTACCATTTAACCAGAATGCAGTTATCAAGCAAAGCAATCCTTCCAAGATCTCCAGTGATATTTGACATTTTGATGAAAAGTACTCTAGATTAAATGATCTGATAACCACAAAACTTCACAGGAGTATCAAGAAAAATTATATAAGGACTTCTTAAACAAAAATTATGGATTGCACTCATGAGCTCAAGATCTCACAAGGCCACAAAGCAAACCTAAAACCTTATGAAATTACAAAAGAGTAAACACAAAGTTATCCACTGGGCCATGAAGATGCTACAGGATACTTAACAAATTAGCTTGTGGTAAATTTTTGCAGGATAAGTATATTTGACAAGTAAGAAGATTTACAAGTGGAGTAAAGATTATGTAATATTGTCAACAAACAAATTAATACATGATTGTCTTCTATGATATTGATTCCCATTTGAAAAATTTAAACAAGAGCATAAGCTATATACAAGGCAGTCTATTTTGCTGGACTTGGCAAAAATTTGAGCACTAGAATACCTGGATGTGATGAGTAGAATAGTTATTATAAACTACACTCACCAGTGGCATTATAGCAAAATGGTTATTCCTGTATTGGATTAAGGTTTTAAAGATTGTAGGTTGCATATTTGAATCCCATGTAATTATCTGTCAGGGTTCACTATATTCCTGGAATCTACTTGACCCAGGGAATACGGATAACCCAGTTCTGAGCCAGAGGCTTACCAAGTCAATATTCAGTTATGTCTTACTCTGCCAAGACTTGCTGGGCCATAGATGGCTCATGTATTTATTCAGCCTAGTTATGCAGTAGTTAATCATCCCTTTGGAATATTCTAAAAGTAGAAGTTATTAGTATATAAACTCCTCATTGTCAGATACACAGACGATATACTCTAGTATAGCACAGTGTCAAGGTTGTTCAATTACTTAGAAGAAGGGAAGAGAATAGGAGTAGAGACACTGTATTGCTACTGGGGAAATGACTAGCTCAAGACTGGCATTCTTGGTACAATTGTGCTACCTATATACTAAACTACATGTGTTCTACATGTGTAAGTAATGTCTGAGTCCATGCTGTATCTACAGGTATAACATGAGTATCATGCATGTAAATAATAAGTGATCAGCTGCAACATGTGTATTTAATATAACAAATGAAAAAGGGTTGGTACCCTCATGGTATGCAGTAAGTGCTGGTAAATGCATGTTGTGTATGTGTTATCCATGTGTCCATCCAATCTATGATAACATGTGTCATGATAAGATAAGATATCAAAAAGAAAAATAAATAAATCATGACACTCATGTACAGTAGCTAGCACCAGCTTCAGTGTCTTAGGAATCCTACTGTCCAAAAGATGCCTTAAGTCATTGGATGTCTCACTCCTCCATTCTCCTCTTCTTTGCTCAAGTTTGGTGTTAGTGGCTTTGTCATCCTGATAGTGTTTCCCTAACATTATCTTTATAATATTTAAGACAACTTTGTTTAAACATGGCTTAAATGTTTTTAAACTTTGCTTAAATGAGAATTTGTGTTTAGCTTGATACAGGATATATAAGAAATTTATGTAATTCATTAATTGCTTTAAGCCCTCATGCTAATAAGCCATTTAAACATTTCCCATTGAAACAAAAATTGGCATGGTGTGATGGCTATTTAATTAAAATCAACAAAGTTACAGACTACCAATATTTCCACATGTTTAGTGGAAGACATTCACTCACCCAGTTATTCTCCTATGCACTCATACATGTCACACATCTAGCATGAAGTTCTCTTCTCTGCACCTAAGTTCTGGAACCATCTTCAGGTCTACCTAGAATCAAATCCAATGTCTGTCTCTGAAGCACTTTTCTTGGCAATGTTGCAGAGTTCAAATCCTTGACTAGTCTCCTTATATGTTCATATGCCTGTGGAGTCTTTCATTGTACAATTATATTACATTTCATTTCATATTACTCTGATTAAGTGTATATTTCTTATGGCCATACATTTCTACTTAACCTTTTCTGTACTTTTATAACAGATGGTATGGTCTTGTCTGGTAAAGTGCTGTTTTGCTTCCACCTGCCAGACATTTGAGTAAATCTTTGAAGAATGGTCAATATCAGATTAACCATATTTTGATAGACATGATTGCTGCTCTTGAAATGATCTTTCACTCCTGAGTTGATATCTGCCAAACTTCCATAGTAAGGTTTGACATAAATGGACACCAAACTAACTTGTAATTCAATTGAAGCACATACAATTTGTGCAAGAATTGTAGTGGACTCATCAGGCTACCATCTAAGACCTAGAATCAGAATTGGGCAGCAAGAAACTAGTGGGTCAGTGCATGCCACTGCAGGTCAGTGCAGGGCCTTGCATGCATGTTTGTATATGTTTAGTTCTCTGTAGTATTGAGTGCTATTGCTATTCTTTCAATGTTATTTTACTTTCAGCCAGTCAGGAAACCATAACTTATCTCCTGATTTCTATTTATACTTACTTGAATGAATATATTCAATGAATTCTAGTTAATATTTTGCATTCATAGTCAGTGTTCCCCTCTAACAACCCTACAAAGCACCAAACTGATGCTTCTATCTCTCTAGCCTTGCACACAACAGGTTTTTAGAAGAACAAGAGGTCTATTTCAACTCATTTTTAATCCAAAATTTACTTAACATGCCCAAACTACTGAATAGAAACACTGTAATTCTTTGTGAATGTTCTTAAATCATAGGTATTCATGAATTTGATTTTGGATATAGAGCAATTCTTTACTTAGAAGAAAGATACACCTGAAGAATCTCTGCAGCAAAAAAACTAGTAGGATAAAACTTTAGACAATGACATGCACTGACCCTCAACTGCACATAATGTCATCCAAGTGCCCTGCAATGCCATGCAAGTCCCCTGCACAATCACACAGGTGCTCTGCAATGTCATGCATGTGCCCCACAATGTCATGCAAGCCCCACACTGAAATTGCAAAAACTAGTAAGTTGTAAAGCTCATAGCTCAACAACTGGAAAGTCTTTTTTTCATGATTCCACTTTCAATAGAATCATCTCATCAAAGAGTATTGTCTGTGTAAATTTCATGTTGTGAAATAATTCTTTGCAAACTTCACTTTTCACAATTTTACATTTTGCTATCTTCTAAACTCAATTTGTACTTTCTCATTTGGATATTTGACAAGGACATCTTTATTACAGTATTGTGCAATATCCAAGTTATCACTTATCAATGTTCAGATGTTATTGCTAGTGAAACCCATATACATTATTTTGCACACCACTGTATGTCACATTGTGTGACATATGAAATCACTCATCCCTGTTCATCAAACTGGATCTGCAAAAATTGTATTATATGTCTACCTATACTCTGCTGATGTAGAATAGACATATTTATGATATTGTTAATGAGGAAGTTTTTTGAAAAGCTTGTCTGCACTTGATTCCCTTTGAGGCATTAGCCAATGAATGGTGATAGCTTATTAGTCATTGATTTCTCATGTCCACAGGTGCATGTGAAGTGCTTTACAACATCACAGCATATCTACAACAAATTAGAATGATGTCAGAAATTATGTATAATATAATTTATATTCAGTACATGCAACACCCTGTCATGCCCTGCCATGCCCCACATTGACCTGTAACAGCATGCACTGACCTGTTAAAAGTCCTATGCCTGTCAGAATCAAGTAGGAATCTAGAGGACAAAGATTGATGGGATAAGAACCAGAATAGGGAAAACTGATGCAACAGTGCACCTCATGATACAAGAGTCTGCTCTATTGCATAGGCCCCTCTCTTGAGTATGACCCTCTTCTCCCAATTCCCTCACAATTCTCAATTCCTAATAATAGTGCTAGTGCAAATGTGTGTCATGCCACATCTGCAATGCATGCCTAAATACATCCCTGCAGCCCTTGTTGCATACAATTGAATATTTAAGCAGGTTAAGAAGCCCATGCTCCTGACCAATATATTTACAGTGGTGATCAAAAGTATTGCATAGATGTTCACAGACATTGGCATTCTCTATCTCTAAGATGCAGATTTCAACATTTTATAATTTTTAATACATGAACCTTGAGATAAGAAGCTACACTACAAGTATCAAGTTACAGAATGAGAGTTGAGTGAGTAGTTGTTGAGATTCATGTCTGTAAACACCTGTGCAATACTTTTGATTGCTACTGTAACTTCGACTGAGTGGCAGCGGCAAACCCAGGTAGGCAAAGTTTTGTGCAGTAAAGAGGTGAAGAGAAGGTTCAAGGTAAGGCTGGAACGTAGTAGGGAGAAGGAAGTGAAAGGTCGCGACATAGAGTATGGAGATATCACCGTGTTTTGCTGATGTTTGATATTGCGGGAGAAATTGGAGTCGGATTTATGGAGAACGGACCTGGCTCGGTCATCATAATACTGCGTACATCACCTGTGTGACCTAACCCTAGAATGAGTGTCTCAGCCTGATTAAACTACGCTCCCACGACCAGAATCCCGCAGTGTGCAACCATACTCACATTCACGCCGTCACCTCAAGCCTCAGCCGTTACCTAGCTTTCTTCACCTTCGTGTTTTACCAGTACTTCCTCTTTAATTTAAATGCAAAATTTTCCTTGGTGCTCTCGAACGATCTCAGATCGACAAACCACGTACTACATGGTTAGCTCAGAGATATACCTCGGACTGATATGTGTATATACTAATAGCCTTCTAATGTGTCCGTTTATAAGGCCCCGAAAAACCACATAAACCTCTAATGGCTGTATGGGAAAATTTGCGGGCAAGAGCCGGCCTGAGGCAGGTACAAATAATCCAAGTTCTTGTTGAGGGCCGTAAGCAAGGCACCCGTGGGGTTGGGATACAACGATCTGACAGTAATGTTGACGAAATCAGTGTACAGCTGGCAAGGATCACCAGTGAAACTGGCGGAAGTAGGGTCGAGGACATAATTTCCAACACCTCCAACATTTTTTCCAGGTTGAATGGGATGAACTGCGAATATAGTGCCAATCGCGTCTCCAACTTGGCTGCTGATCGAAGTGTTCGCGCGATGGAAATCGGAGGGCATCTGGCTATTCTGGAAAAACCCACGTGCAACGGTCATGTTGAGCTGGCCGTCATGTTTGCGTCCATCCACGAAAAAGAAAACGGGGAAGACAGACTCCGCGAAAGCAGTGAAGTAGCGAGGTGATACGAATGAAAAGTTGGGATTGGTGGCTATCGATTCTTGGATACGTTTCCACCTAAACTCAGCCGCGACCGAGAGATTGTAATTCCCAGCACCGAAACGGTTGCTGTATTCCACGAGCTATGTAATAAAGAGATCCAGAGCATCACTGTGAGTCAATATCCTGGAAAAGCTCGAAAAACCAGATACTCACCTCATCGAAAAGCGTTTCATTGAAACTGTGGTTGTCGCCGAAGAATGCATCCCCTGTGGCAATTTCAGTCCCGTTCTGCTCGTTTCCAAAATGAAACTGGGAAAATTACCTCGAGTAGTGCTAGCATCGCCTATGAACTCTTGCTTAATATATAGAACGGAGTACATATTAAGCTACGTACCTTCGAAAACGGCATGTGTATCAAGTCCTCCAACTATAGCAGGTGCAGGGGGATCGGGACCAGTTTTAGCTGACTTGCCTCCGATGCTCAGCAGATCGGTAAGCAAATTTCCGTCAACGAGCATGGCGGCGTAGGTGACGAAGATAGCAAGGTCATTGCCCATGTTGAAGCCTTATAATATGTGGAGGTCAGAAATTTCAATGGCAAAGCAACTGTTTACCACACCTTCTTGTACAGCGCTGACGATTTGTGAAGGTCTCGCAATACCGTTTCGAGGAAGCCACTAATATAACCGAAGAAAAGTAAGTAGATTGTTATGGATTATGGCAATGTATTGCATTCACATACCCCATGAGATGCCAAAGTGTTCAGTCCAGGGCAAGGTCCTCGTATATCTCCAGGTTTCAGAGGCATCCATGGATGATTCTTGTCGTTGACCAGCTTCGTAGACGTATCGTTTAATGGTCCAGGAGGGGTTGGCGAATCACGGGTGTGTAAAGTTGGAATAATATGCGCCAGCTGTTCCTCCGACAGGCCAGCTAGCGAGCCATAAGACGGAAATGCGAATGCGGTAGAAGCAAATGAGAGAGCAGTCAAGGCAAGGAAACGCATTGTTCGAGAGGAATTGTGCGTGATATCTTCATGGCTCACGCTATACCATCTCTTTTATACCAAAGTTACTTGAGGTTCGGAGTTGCTGAAGTAATCTTTTCGAACTGCCAAGCCGCTGCGAGCACTGCCTTTTCGGACATGCAATGTTAATTTCTTTGTGCGCAGCTTGGGTTGTATCACTGCCAGTGTGAAAATGGAACCAAATTTCGATCTTTAACAGTGCCGAAATGGCGCGTAATTCCTTAATAAAGATCAAACAGGTCAAAAATATCTCGGACATAGAGAACGCACGAGATCATAGTCATGCTCAGAACGGCTCCTTTTCCGGCTGTGATACGAGTCGCGACGCAGAAGAAGAAAACGGGGGAATAAGAAGTCCTATTCCTGTCAAAGCTCGCTGCGCACATGCCGGCCAGTTTCGTTCGAAGGTCAGAAATCTTCATTACGTTGTGATTAACATCTGCAGATCGTTATCGTTGAAATAAAATTTTGAATGTGTACTGCGGCATGTTGGTCGTAAGTACTGGAACCTCTTCAGAATTGTCTAGTAAAGAGCTGTATCAAACGTTTGACAATCTAAGAAGCATAACCGCATGGTGGAGAAGAGCACCGTCCGACAGAAGCGAATTCAGATCACTAGAGCGGTTCGTGAGCTAACTATGTTGATACGGAGATTGGGGTAATACAATGATTTCGATTGGCGTTGCCGGTCGTAGTAGGAATAGGCAAGGGTGATCTTCGGAAAGAAATAGTCTTTAAATTGATGCCCGTAAAACGCTGGTGCAGCACTGATCTCTCCTACTAAAGGTGCCGCCAGATAAGCGGTAGGAAATAAACGACAAGAAATAACGCTAAGCTCCGGAAGATAGAAGCAGGAGGGAGCCGGCTGATCATGGCGGCGATCAAGCACTAACTCAAGTTGCATATGCTCAGGGTACCTCAGTACTTTGTCACCAACTGGCAGAAGCACATGCTCGGCAAATGAAAAAGGAAATCCTCAGCAAAAGAAGAGATGCAACTGCGAGAAAGGCACACATCTCGTGCAAACCGACGTTCAAATGGGCATTAGTGAACGTATCGGTGATGATTCAAAGCTGTTCTTGCAGCCGGACGAGGGGAATTACGTTGATAGCTTACGATGGTACCGTATAGCCCAGGCCTTACGAGCATTTGGGAATCTCGAACTATATATCCATCTGGGATATGCTGCGCAGTAATTCAACACACTGGATGCCGGTTATCATGGAGATATGGTTGCATGGAGAATGCGATATTGCACCGTAGTAATTTCAGAGGACAAGGCTCTACAGAATTCTTCATACATAGTTCTCCTAGAACCCTCTCTATATCTGCTATTTAGCACAAGTCCACGATGAACTTCCGCTGAGCCGATCATAGTACCGCCATTGCAGATGTAATCCAGGCAGAGAGAAAAAAGGCGGAGTGCTTGAACGAGGAAACGTGAAGATGAGTGTTACTCGGCGTGGGATTGAACAAATTTCGTAGCTGCCGTAGTTGCAAAGGACCATCAGAGTAACTGTTAAGGAAATGAAAAGCAAGAGAACGAACAGTAGGAGCTATATGGATGCAGCGGTAAGTTTCATGATCATCTAGGGAGACGTATCCTAAACAAGGATGTGCTTCTGGGAGGGCTGTGCTTGTGAGACTTGAGCGACAGTAAGGAAAGATACGAGAAAAGGGTGAGAGGCAAAAGTTTGTAGATCAGGCGATCGACATGGTCCACAACGCTCGACTATGTCGGGCGCAGCTAGCCGTCAGCAAGATTTGTCTGCATACCCCTAAACCCGAGCCGCTAACACCGGCAGGTGCCGCCGATTAAAGTTATCCACCATCAAATGTTACATAATCACTCACCGTTACCTCCGCGATTTGAATTCATTCTCCTACCACCAGGAATCAATGTAACAGCTTAATTCTTTTTGGTGTTTGGAGTTGAAAGTGTAATGCGTATTTACACCTGCCTTTTTAAAATACACACCTTGGATTCATGGAATTTCCTTAGCACTGGTGGGAATTTTGTGAAGTTTGGTTCTTTTCCGTAGAATAAAATGTAATCCAGCTCTGTAGCTACAACAACGGAGCCCTCACCTTTATCTTAAACCATGACTATAGGAAACTGTTGACATATCTCACCGGAGGCCAAATGGTAGCGTCGATGGGCCCTCTCGAGATCCAGAAAGGAACAGGGATTTTCAGAAGAACTGTCGATCATGTCTTGGCACTTTCACGAACATTGGGGTGTGTAGAAAGGAAACTATTGCAAGCAGTGTTGGAATAATGGGCGCTCGTTTGCGAGCGTTTCGCGATGCACTGCATTTCGCATATTTACATTTTCCTTTTAGTTTACATTTCTGTGGCTTTTCATTAAATATCCTATTTTGTATATTTGTTTCAGATCTTATAGTATATAAGTAGTTTACAATTGTTGTATGTACTCATCCGTTTGCCTCTCGAGCTCACCGAGGTCAAACGCGAATCCATTGCTTTGTGATCGACTACGAGGCATGTACTTTTATTTTAACAAGCAGGAGACCACATATTGCCGTTACCTTCAGTGACGGAGAGCCTAATGCAAAATATCAAACATTAAAATTGTGCTTATATACAATGCAATGTAATCTCGAATATTTTGAAGCAACAAAAGAGAAGACGCAGGGAGCAAAGACTGTGTTATCGTGATCACATGCCCCGGACAATCTGCCCGATTTGGGTTGTATCTATTTGTACAGGCACCACTATAAACAAAAATCCTGGGCTATTTTTTGGCGAAGTGGGTCTATTGATTAACAATTAGCTGTAACGACTTTGGAAAACAAACCGACATGATCAACGTGTCAGGATTCAGGATCGTGCGAATTGCTGCCTGGGACCAAAAGTGTAATGCCCGCACGTTCTCTTTTTCATCTAGTCGATCTTCCTCTACCCGCTTACTTCGTACCTGGGGTACCGCTTAATTTCTGTGAGCAGATAAATTCTAACAGTTAGATATTGGAATAATTACGAGCTTGCCGTGTTACCCGGATAGGAAAGGTGCAAGTGCCAGGGCGGTGCACTGCCCGTCTTAATTGGTGTATTAGTTTCGTATATTCGTACTCAGTTTGTTTCATTTATTTACTTATAAACGACGTAGCCTACCATTTGTATATTCGCTCGTTTATCACCCTTATAACTTTTTGTCCCTTGCTGGGACGTTATTTTAATATTAGAGACTCCGTGACGCATTCAAGATCTCTTATCTCTGGTCACAAATTTTGACAATACCAGCAATTTTATCCCCTTTAATTTGCGTTCAACTCAAGAATATTTACGAAATAGTGGCAATTATTCCACTCGCTTGTCACGTTGTCTTGAGGCCCGATTTAGCCGATGCATAAATATGTAAGACACTCAAGCAAGACGACCGAGCAATTTCATCCCGTCTTCATCTACACCTGTAGAACTAACTGGTAATTTACCAGTTTCTGAGACCACATAAGATAGCAGTACCGTCCTACTTTAGATGTCCGAACGTTCTCCTTTTCTTCCAATGGTCTCTCCGGACGGCGAAACTACAAATGACTCCCTAGGGGCATCAACGACCTTTCGCCCGAATTATTGATTACCATATTTAAAGTCGTCTTTATAAAAATACTCAAAAGGGATCGTACGAAAGCATATAGGTCTGCAGGACGTGAACCTGTACATCTTGTATGGAGAGACGAGGCCTCTGTACACCATCTCTGGCGAAAGATTGTACTCGGCATACCGAAGTTTTGGACATGCCTTCGTATCTATGTGAACTCAAACCCGACTCCGTTGTCGGAAGTTAATTCATTGCTCCAGTTTTCTCGCAATCTTCCTTTCGACCTGCATGTCGTTCGATGATCGAGTACGTTCGATGGAATCGACGAAGACGAGCGATCATGGACGCGGAGCGTTTGCAAGGAACAACATTGCGGGGAGTCCTACTAGGATATGTGGTGTAAGGTCAGGTTATTACTGGCTTTCTCTCGGTTGATATCTCACCTCAACTTGAGAGATGTATAGATTGTCCAGAGAGTACCGCAATTTTATAGGAAAGGAACCTTCACGTCGAGTAAAAATATAAGTTAAAGGAAAAGAATATATCGAGAGCCGCACTTTCAAGGTCATCAAGGGAGTTAAAAATACAAATAAGCTAAAGAAGGAATACATCAATTTGACTCCCATCCCACCCACTTCTTCGCCTTTCTTTTCGTGCATGCACTCTTGCAACGACGCGATCAACCACGAAGCCTACCACAGCACGGTACACACCTCCTCACCAGAAGCATCTGCTGCTTGCACCAGCTTCACATCCTCGTACAAACTAATCAGCCCTTTACCTCCAAAAACCAAACGCAAACGACGCACCAAAGCATATCGCCTACCCCCACCCACATCCTATTCGCGCAGAACCAGAAATCCGCCAATGGGTCTTTAAGGCTACACTATGCCGTTGCCCTTCTCACCGTGCCAGCCAGCGCGCCAAGGCCGTAGATTGCTACTAAGTTGAGGGTAGTCATGTCTACTTCGGGGCTCAGCGGGAGGCAGAGAAGGCGCGCTTCGGGTGCGGCCGGGGATGTGCGTCACAGGAGAGGGGGGAGGGAAGGGAGATGGGTCTGGAAAAGAGGATCATCCTGTGAATACGGTTGGAACTTGGTGAGTATGACAGAAGAAGGAAGAAGGGGGAAACGGAAACATACATGCCCACCTCCTCCAGCTCCTCAGTCCGTATGGACACGCGATGAGGAAGGAAGTGCCATTTGCGTAAGAGAGGACGGGGATGGAGCCCACAGTGTGAAAGCGGGAGGGGAAAAGGGATCGGACCGAGGGGTGGAAGAACGGAGGTTGAATCTGCGGGGTGTCGAGGCCCCGACGAATGAGCTGGACGGAGCAGTGACAAAGAGCCGGAGGTGCGCTTTAAATGGCCACGATAGAAGGGGAAAAGGGTTAAAGATACAGCCTTTGATTTTACGGTTAAGTACACAACAGCATTGAAAAGGAAAAGAAAAAGAATCAAATTCAATAAAGATACCCTTGACACATCTGCGCCTCCCTCCATTCTCTCCCTCGTCCTCGGTGTGCGATTGTCCGTCTGAAGCACACCGCTCTTCACAGTCCATAATGATAGCGACGGAGGGCGGTTAGGCGCTCAGTTCCGGTTGGGTGGTGGGAGGTGGTGGGTCGGTAGGTACGCCTGGTTCCATTACGCCCGCGTGTGCCTCTGGTTCCGTGGGCCCCGCGTATGCTTCTGGTCCAGCTGTCCATCCTGCCAATTGAGCACCTTCTCCCTCCGCTGTCCACTTCCCTCATACCACTACATCTTCACCGCCAGCACGCTCAACCGCCGTCGCATCAGCACCAGCAACAGCACCCGCATCCACATCTGCACCCGCACCTCCTCCCACTACCGCAACACCCTTACCCACACCCTATCCTCCTCCCACTCCCCCAGCCTTCTCACCACACCCATCCCCCTCCCGCTTCCTATACTCTCTCACCCTCTCCTTCACCTTCTCCCTCCTCATTTCGCCCATTTCCCTTGCCTCCTTCCGCGCCTGCGAGAGGTTGCTCGCGGCCGAGCGGTGTGTTTTGTCCATGTAGAGCGAGCCGAGGAAGAGGGATGGGTAGAGGCCCGCGGCGAGTGTCTGTGATGGCGGTGGAGTTAGTATGTGCGAAGGGGAACGGAGGTACGAATGAGAAGATAAGATAAGACAAGAAGGAAGATGAGGCGAGAAGCGGGGCAGGGGCCAGAAGGTGATAAGATGGGCGGTGCGACAAGGAGAGAAGAATAAGGACGCACCAAAACCCCAAACAATAAAATCATCTTCTCCTTCCACAACATCTCCTCCGTCGGCTTCTCCTCTTCCTTCCACTTGCCTCTTGCCCTCTCATACTCTGCGCGCCGATTGTGCGTCGCATAGTACGCCCTCCTCCTTCTATCCAATTCGTGGATGTAGGGATCAAAGTTTCCCTGCCCCGGATACGTGCGCAGCGAGCCGCGGCGGAGGACCTCATACGCTGCAGAGATGCTCTGGAAGCGTGCGTGCCGCTCAGCGGGCGGGAGGAGGTAGGAGTGGTGCGAGTCGGGGTGGTGTAGACGGACGAGATCATAGTCTATATTCGAATTTCAGTTGAATTCAGCTAACCCAGGAGAGGAAGGGAGGGGAGGGAGGAAGGGCAGGTGGATGAATAGGAGATAGAGAAGAAGACGCACACCGCGCCTTAATATCCGCCTGCGACGCCCCCATTGGCAAATGGAAAATCTGGTGTGGCGTCGGGCGGGGATGGGCAGGGAACGGGAACGGATTCTTCTTCTCCTTCGCTCCCCCTGGATCCACGCCGAACTCGGGACTGGGGGCGGTGGTGCTCGTGAGTCGGGAATGGATCAGAACCTGCAGGTGCCCCGGGAGCTGGTGCGCGGAGGCGAAGAAACGCTGGGCGTGGGTCGTGCTCGCGTGGGGATGCATGGCGATGAGCCTATCCTGGGGGATTCGGAGTGAGTATTGAGTTGGGCTGTATATGATGGAAATGACGATACCCAGGATGAATTGGAACTTGACCGGTGTGTATGGCTACATCCGAAGTAGACATTGAGCTCGATGAGATCCCACTCGGGTATTGCCGTCTCCGTCATGTGAGAGCCGTGAGAAATGAGAAGACAAAGTTTTCTTTAGGCGCGGGTGCAAAACACAGTATCAATTTCCTACACGATATTCTCCGCACCCTGGCTCGCAATAAAGCATACCTAGAGAGCATCTACTACCTTCACTATTGTATTTCTTCCAGCCTTAGTATTGTTTTTTTTGGTCTGGCAAAAACGATAGTGCCCTCGATCAAGGATGCTGAGGACTGGATTTGAATCTCCAAACCCCTTTCAATACCGCGCACGCTGAATTTCTCGACCTCTGGGGTATGGAGAGGGAGGATGAGAGAGGAAATAGTGCTGGCAGAAGATACCCGTTAGCCAGAGGTCCTGCATGAGCCAGAAGGCGTCAACGAGCTGCAGTGATCGGACGTCAAGAACTAGCAGGAGGTGTCTACGAGTCAGATGGCAGCAATTAGATGCAGGGAGATGATGTGGATGCTGTATGTACTGTTAGCTCCTGGTAAGAGGATAACCGTTAATAGAAGGTAGGCTTTTGGCTGGACTTGATAGACCGAGAGGAAGATGCAGATGGACGGACGAGGATCTTACAGTACTTTAGCATGCTCTCGAAAGTAACTTATATATCAAGCATTATTTATGTAAAATATCACTTAGCAATTTTCATTTTCCACTCTTTGCGTTGTGATAGTCCTCAAGACATCTAGTATAGCTAGAGTAAAATGACGAAGCGTGGCCGGTGAAGGTCTTCGCTTTAATACGAAGCGGCAACTCTAGATTATGACAATATAACGTCTATGCAAAGCAATCGGAATTATACTACTGCTAATGCAAAGATTCAGAACGCTAAAATAAATTTTTTTTGTAATCCAATTTCACAAGGAAAGGAAAGGTTCCAAAGATTGCATTGCAGCATTGCATGCGGAAGCACCACGGAATCCCCTAGTAAAAGGCGAGGGGATTGTTTGTTTGATGCTTCCGCTGCTGCGATACTAATGTTTGCGATTGTTACTTGGACATAGGCAGGGTTCTGCATTTTGGTCAGCCAGCGGGTGATGGGTGTCAGCCACCAAAGGAAATTGCACGTGTGCGAGCCGGCTCTTGATATCGTAAGACGAAAAGTACCATATGGACGCGCAGTCTGAGTCTACTCGCTCTCTCTATTCCTCTCTATCTCCTTTTCTCTGATTCCTAGATAATGACCCTCTTCAAATTTTACACCTACAACGGCAATGCTCACTACCTCCCGGCATTGACGTTTCGGTGGAGGATCGGGAGAAGCTGATCAAAGGCGCATTTGAAGGTTCGCTTTCTCTTCATGTCGTCATACCTGTCCTTTCTCTCTTTCGTTTATTTTCGTACTCTGTCTATCGTGCTGAAGTCGATAACGCGATATACAGCCGAGAAAGGCATCCACAGCCCATGCTCCAAGTTCCCCGTTGGCGCCGCACTGTTTACTCCTGATGCACGGATCATCAAGGGCGCGAATGTCGAGAATGCGTCTTATGGTGCTGAGCGCATGGCGATTGTGAAGGCTGCTGTGAATTCAGCCCAGTCCTACAATGACTTTGTTGGGTGATGAATTGACGATGATGCAGAGCAAAGGCACCCGTTCCTCATCGGCCTCGCAGTGACAACGTAAGCACTCTCTATCCCCATACTCTAACCCTCCTTTACCCATACCTTTACTTGCAGAAACATTCCCGCCGTCACCTTCCCGTGTGGCATCTGCCGCCAAGTCATACGCGAGTTCTGCGCCCTCAACATGTCCATCCTCCTGGTCCAGGGCGACTACCACAGGCACCCACCAACGACAGCAAGCCGGGATTTGGAGAGAGGAGTGCGAGAGACGATGCTAGGTGAGATTCTGCCGGATAGTTTTGGACCGGAGCATGTGGAGCTGCCGCGGAAGGAGTTCGAGTGAGGCTATAGGGATGAACGGATGGGAGCGTGCGTGCGTGCGTGGTAGAATCAAGAGGAGATTAGAATGGAAATGGAACTAGATAAATGTTCTTTGAGCTTTAAATCGTGCTGTAAGTGGCAGCTTTATAGCAGGGAAGGTTTTCTCGACCGCTTCTTCGTCTAGGAGTCTAATATGTTACTCCAACGCGCACTCAAGCCAGGCTGTTGAAACCCAAATATCTTTCACACATACCACTGTCATAATCGAAGTAAGTCTACCCAACCTCCACTTCCGCTGCAAATCCCAACTTAGTCACTTCGTCCACCGTGTAGTCCATACCAAGACCCAGTACCTGATATAGCAAATCAGACATGGTGGTGCGCGGTTATACGTAGAACAGTTACTGAAAGGATCTGGAATGCTTCGAAACATGTCGAAGATTTATGTTCTACACAAAGGCCGGGTCATCTAATCTGCTTGGATCCATTTTTCCTGTCTCGCTTATTAACAGGTGAAAAGGCTGGGCGTCGATATGTACGCACGTGTGCGGTGTTTTGCAGATCTCGCCCTCTGTAATACCGCATGCGGCACAGAAGGAGCCAGAATAAGAGAGAAGCGAATGAGAGTATCTGGTATGTGCTAAAGACCCCTTTCATCATGTACGATTTGACGCTGATAAATGTGGTTTGTGAGCTGCAACTCTTCTGAGTATTGTTTCAGTGCCCCTTTTCAAGATTTTCATATTGTTCATCGATATTGTGAGTTTGAGATGGATATTCTATGGCCTTGATAGCACTCTGCCCTGAAGGAATCAAAGGATCGTCCACCTTTATTTCGAAATACGCCCACCTGGGCCTTCACCTTAGATCTTGTGACTAATGCTGAGCCCGGGGATTTCAAGCTACCGTTCTACATCCTTCATTCACTCCTTCTACTCTTAATGCCTGACTGTCACCAATGGGATTCCCACTACTCTTTCGATCATCCGCTGGCCACTCATGACCCCAACCATCATTTATAATAATTCCAACAGGAAAAACGTAGGGCGAGAGTCCTCGAACGTGCTTTGCTACGTAAATGTTGTACATGTTTCTTTACGCCAAGCTGCTTGCATTGGTAGGGAGAACTACTGCCACCGCCTTCAGAAGATGTTCATTCATCGCGTCTAAAACATGTCTCCTTTGAATCCTCGTGGGAAGGGAGGCAATTCAAGGCCTATAAAAGACCGTGTTTTCGACTATAGTCTATACAACTCGAGAAATAATCAGAGTTCATCTTCCTCGATATTGCAACAACATGACAGCCTGGTCCTCCAACCGCCTTGACCTCTTCGTCATCGGCACTGACTCCGCCATCTACCACAAAGCTTGGGATGGCCTATGGAAGCCCTCCCAAACCGACTGGGAGCGCCTTGGCGGCACATTTCTTTATGACCCCGTCTGCGTCTCCTGGGGTCCCAACCGTCTCGACATCTTCGCTATTGGGACGAATCATCACCTGCTGCACAAGTGGTGGGATGGCTCCCAGTGGGGCCCTGGCACGCTCACCTGGGAGGACTTCGGCGGCGAGTGGATGGACAAACCCGCTGCTGTGTCTTGGGGCCCTAGCCGCCTGGACGTATTCCTTGTAGGCAAGGACCGTGGTATATACCAGAAGTTCTGGGATGGGAGCCACTGGAACGATGGCTTTGTCAACTTGGGCGGAAAAGTCTTGCACGCCCCTAGCGTCGTCTCTTGGGCCGCTAATCGGATCGATATCTTTTGCACTGGCACTAATAGCGGTGTGTTCCACAAGTGGTGGGATGGATCACGCTGGGGTCCCAATGGTATCGCAGGAGAATATGAGAACATGGGTGGGCAGATTATCGGTGCGCCCGACGCGGTTTGTTGGGGTCCTAATCGAATTGATGTCTTCGGTGTTGGGCTGGACTCGGCTTTGTATCACAAGTGGTGGGATGGGAGTGCATGGGGACCTGCAGGCCCAGCAGGCGCTTGGGAGAACATGGGTGGGGCGTGCACGACGGTTCCGAAGGTTGTTAGCTGGGCGAAAGAGAGGCTAGACATCTTTGTTGTTGGTGAGCTTGGGCGCATCTTGTCTCTGGAAAATGACGTAATTAACGATTAATTTTTTCGTAGGAACCGACAATGCAATCTACCATAAATGGTGGACTCCCACAGGTGGCTGGGGCCCCAGCGGTGCCTCAGGTGCGTATGAGGCGTTGGGTGGGACGGTGATAAAGGATATTTCGGCTGTGTGCTGGTCGGCTGACCGTATCGATATGTTCGTCATTGGAACTGGGGGTGCGATTCATCACAAAGCTTTTTCACCAGCTACGGGGTGGACCCCGAGCTTGACGGGTTGGCAAGGATTGGGGGGTGTTAGTGTCTCCGCGGTTAACAATTAACGAAGCCGAAGTCATTCATGGTTGACCTGAATTCCTGTTTCTAAAGCAAATTTTATTTCGTTATGTACTTGTAGAATGTGTATCTGTGATTGAAGAATGAATATGATATCTCACAATTGTCACTTATGGAAGAATCCAATCGCGTGGAAATCCTCATATGACTTCCAATTCATGGATTCCATAGAAGATCTAGACTTTCTCGAGGTATTGTATCGTACACTATTCGATATATGACGATTACAATGACAAAAAGAATGATTTTAGCTTACACCTAAGATAGTAGCAAATTAAATGAAACATGAAATCCAGGAGGCCAAGAAAGTACCGGTGAAGGAGGCATCTCTATCGCATTTAATAGTAATTCCTACCTAGAAACGCTCAAAGACGGAACGCGTGCGGCACGCCCCAGAAAGAGTGAAAAACTTCTTTCCCGATGGCAAGACATAGTTAAGGATTCACATAAACCGAACCTACAATGGACGTGTCATGAATTTGATTTTTCTAAAAAAAAGAAAACTATAGCTGTACTCACCAAGTAAATCGCTTACATTTCGATGGAGATAGTACCGAAAACAGGCGCAGCCACACCTAGGTAGATATTGGGTACCTTTAACACGCGTATAGATGAATATTACGAATCAGGACGTCCTATGACCCACGCAAACTCTACTTGGGCCATGCTGATTTTTCGCTTCTCCGCGATCTTCTCAATATATATGTGACATAGAAGATCACGATATATTTCATTATACACCTTTCAATGATCTCCTCTGTTCCGTTATGCATGCTATACTCCTTGATGTATCTTAAGGAATTCGACCTCATCAGCATATGGTAACGTCTTAAAGAGGCAACTAGCTTATACCGGTTCACTTTCCCCTGCTTTGTGTGTGCTGTTAGCAGTCGTGACAAGTGGCTCATACCAAGCGCAGACCACGGGATGGATCCGACACCGAAGGACTTGGGGAGAAAAAAATATGAATTTCCGGGGGCATCAAGAAAAAAGGGCTCACACCGAGAGTAGAGAACATCTCTCGCCCATCTTCACGGTAAATTGTGTAGTAGTGGCTTTGTATAAATATAAATGGCACAAATTTGTTATTAATTGCATAATCTTGTTGCTAACGCTACGTTAGTGAGAGGAATGATTTTTGATTGAACTCCTCGGATACTAACTCTGCATTGCCTGGACTTTTGCATAATCGTGGAGGGCATGCATCTGTAGAATGCATTAGTAAATACTGAGTAAGGTTGTGCTTCGACGAACGGTTTTCTCTATAGACGTATCTTTATCAAAAAGGTGACCTAAGATGCCCCATTCAGATTCTACTCATGGAAATTTAAAGCGGCTTCAGAAACCTACATTATAGAACGTCAACGTAGTCGAGCTAAAGCCTCTCCAAGCTATGTTTAATTTATTCAAAAATGTGCCATAAAGTTGCTTTTTGACCTACCCCGGCAACCTAACAAATAGTTGATCGTCAACCTGCAGCTGATAAAATACAATCTGGGGGTAGCTGTCATTCAACCTAGTGTAGGTCAAATTAGTAGATTGATATTCAACAAGGATCGCCCGCACAGTGAGTATTTTGGACGTGAGAGGCACAGAGGTGGGGACAGACTAGGTATCAGCGTTAAAATCCTGAGGCTGCACTGAACAATAGAAATAATAAATAAATAATAAACACAACTCGCCTTCCACCTCAGCACCAGAAATTGTGCTGCCTTTGTGATTGTGCCAACCTCCATTCTGGGTTTGCCATGAAGATTAATCCAATACGATACATACGAGATCTCATCATGAGATGTTCATCTTCAGAATTAGAATCTTCGGCCATCGGCTAAAACTGCCTTCCCATTACATATGTGCATCTCAGCTTTCACTCTGTCGTCTATTCACATACACATACACAATTACTTCTGGGATGAACGCTTATTGATGTTATTTGATTCTGGCCTCTTTTCCTGCAGGAAATTCAATCGCAATGTCTCTATGGCAGTAGGGAATAAAGAAAATGGGACAATTGAACCCACATCAGGAAAACCAAGGTGGTAAAATTCCCGTAAATTTACATCAGTGAACTAGATGAACCAAGAAAACCAAATGAAGCAAAATTTACAATAAGTGAACAGTTTTCTTGTGCAATTTTCTATCATTGAGATTGATGTCTAAATTTTTTCAAAAATCTGCAATAATTATGTTCAATCCATCTAATGATTCAAATGGTGAAATATATATAATTGTATGGGCACATGTTGAGCTTTTGTGATTTTGAATGCTAGTATTTAACACTATGATTCAGATATTAAATGTGTCCTAATACAAAATTCTATATAAGTGTTTATCTGTGAAGCTGTTGACAAAGAACATGCTGCATAGATTGAGGACATTACTACTGGTCCATTCTTGAGGAGCTGCTTGGCCAAAATTTGGAAATAGATGTACACTATGCCTGATATTAGCCAGTGGGATGATGCTGCAGATAGGTCCATCATTGTGATCTTTGAGTGGCTGGATCTTGTACATCAGATGATGGCAGTCAGGTTCCATGAAGGAACTATACCATTCAACATATGCAAGATATTGAGGAATGACCACATTGTCATTGAAATTTTGATGGCAAGCATTCTCTGGAAGGGAAAAAACAATGCAAATTCAGCCTACATGATACCCTGAGGCAAATGTAAGCAATCATAAAGCCATGCAAGTGCATGAGAAAAAGTGTCATTTTGACCTATCATACCTTCAATGCCTGTCTGTCCTCCCGTCCCATCATTTATAAGAGCAGTGTTGAAGTGTGATGGAACCAATCGACCACAATTATCTTTTTTTGCAGGACAAACATGAATAGAATCAGCAGTGGCAGTAGCACCAGTACCAGAATTAGTTCAAAGATACTTGATGTGGTGCCAGACAGGAATTCTTTGGAATGGAATGTGTACACCCCACAAATCTCTTTCTAATTGAGCAGAGGAAAGATCAAGTTCATTGGAGAGTGCAATGAATTGTTGGAGAGCAGAGTGAAAACTGCTTGCACCATAAAGATCTGGCAGTTGATTGAGTAATACAGAGCAGACAGTGGGTTGTTTTGTTATGTGGAGAGTAAAATCAAGTTCTAGTCTGGGTGGTGACTACTTAACTGGCTGAGGTGCAGGAGAGCCTGTGAGATGCCAGTTTACATACTGCATGTGGCATAAAATTTTCTCTTTGCATTCAAGCCATGTGGTCATCTGTGTGAATTCATCATTGTGATTTGTTGCCACATATGCATCCTTTACAAGATCAATATGAAGTCTCTCTGTGTATTGTGTATTGATGTTGTCAGTTGTTCCATAAAGTTTGATTAAGAGAGCATAATGGCCTGCAAAATGCAGCTTTGGGAGATTAAATGTTTCATGAATGCCCAGGTCAACAAAGATAAATTTGCTCTTGTGGAAATACTCAAGGACATCATTGAGGAACTCAAGTGTCTTGTCCATATGGATTGGGTACTGTGCAAGATAAAGGAAGTCAAGAATGGCCCAAACAGCACAAATAGGATGTGAGCTTGAATATCCACCTGGAAGGGAGATATTCATGACAATTCCTAACAAAATGTGGCACATTTGATCATGTTCTTGCCCAGTTACTTGCAAAAGGCTGGTGATGCCTTTTGTGAAATAGTGGATGTTATGGTTAGGAGGCATACAATGGCATCGAGCATCAATTTCAGCAGTGCCATATGCCTCAGTAACCCATTTAATGAGATGCTTTACTATGCCTTGATAGAGTTGATGCAGAATGTCAGGTGTGATAGATTGGTAAATGTTTGTGTATGGGAGATCCTTCCAGAATGGATCAACAACTGGTTTTATCCCAGCATGAGCACATGTTTGAAGAAATCCAGCAGGATCTTCATCAAAGGAACAGAGGGCATCAAGGATAAGACCTAATTCACAAAATGCAGTGGGAGCCTGATGATCATAATCTCCAAGTTCATTGTGACAAGTTGGGCATGAAGGGCATCCACTGCCGATTGAGCATGTAGTCAAGATTTTCTCAGGGTAATATTTAATGACACAGGCCAATAGTGGATGATTCTGGTGCCTAACACCATCAGCACTCATCATGAACACTCCTAATCTGCCAGCTTTAACAAGTGGCTTCAGGATTTTGCTCATACATGCATGATAAAGATTTGCCAGCTGACAGCATCAAGAGGCATGATTAGTCACACCTTCCAGGCATGATGTAGGTGAGTACCCAAGAAGAACATAAGCTCAGGATGAAGGTCAGCATTGAATTTCCTTTGGAATATTGCCAATTGTCAAATATATAGGGTATGTGCTCTTATTGTGAAAAAGTGTGAGCTGGGTCTTGTCCATTGAGATTATAAGAGGCAAGATTGTAGCTCCTGGTTTGTCATTCTCAAGCATCTCCTGATCATTCACCAAATTGGGTGTGAGACAAGTTGATTGAACTCTTGTGAATGTGAGCATTGCTTACCTGTGTTGACCACCACCAATCTCCTGTGTGCATGTCATGATACATATGTACTTCTTTGTTCTCATCCACATAGTGCTGTTCTGGAGCAAAGACCAAGTGTTTTGTGAAATCTGGGTCCTCAAATAGTGCCTTGATACAAGCAAGCACATCTCAAAAGTATACATCACAAACTTTGTCACCCACCATCACTTCATGTAGCTGAAAAGATGGTTTCCCAGGCAAGGTTTTATCAATCATCTTGTTAAGCTCAGAAGTATTCTTAAATGAAAGTCCAAGTTTTTCAGCAACCTGAATTATGGTGAGTGGAGGTTGACTCTGTTTTGAGATTCAATGAAACTCACACCATCAATGTTCACCAGCTCAATGAAAGCTGTCAAACTAGGACCTCTCAGTTTTGCCCAGCATGCCACCTCCCATTCTAGCTTTGAAGAAAATGGTGCAAATGGATTGTTGGAATTACCCAATTCTTCCATATACTGAGTGTTCTCATCAAGGTCTCCATTCCTGAGGAAGACAGCACCTGCATTGCCTGCAGTGAATTTCACAATGTAAGGTTGTTGTCAAAGAGATTCTTCAGCACCACCCCAGAGATGGAATGATTGGTATGTGCTTTAAACACTGCCATCCTCTTCCTCATTGAAAAGTTCATTGACTGGTGTCTTGTGACAGGGCTCTCTTTTGGGTTCTATACCTCTCTCAGCCTCCACTGCATTTGCATCCAAAATATCTGCAATTTTGTCTTCCTTTGTATCCTCCTCTGGTCCTTTGTCTTCTATATTGTCTCTCTGCTCAGCATCTGCTTCAAGGTCCATGCCAAACTCATTGATGTTATAGTCTGCATAGTTTCTGAATAGGTCTCCTGATGAGGCTATGTTTGTGAAGAACTGCTCTCTTGGCTCATTTACATGAGTGGCAATTAGTTAGTAATATGTAACCCTGATGCTTGAGGAGCACCAACATGTCTTGTATATCTTAAAAAGGGCAAGGAAATGGAGCTCTTGATCTTGCATACTTCTGGAACTGATGCTTTAGAGCTGCCAGGTATTTAGATTGAATAATTCACTTGTAAGTTCCTGATCACAGATACTAGCATGGGTGAGAAAATTGCAGATATGCCAGATTGTCATATAGAGAACTGCTCCATGACAATGGCATACTTTCCTAGTCTACACATTTTCACTCTTGAAATAGTTGGCTTTGCTGATTTTCAGTCATGATACATTCATTTGGAAGGGAACTTGTTAGAACAAAAATGTGATTTAAATATAGTTGTGACCTTTTTCAGTATTTCAATACTCCAATTTTTTCTTGATTTCATGTGTAATGTATTCCTCGAGTTGATGTTCCATCACATCTGGTAGATGTGAACAGAGGTAGTTGATCATGATCTCACCATGCATGAGCATGGCTGCACTCTCCTCTTGTTCCTCTTTGACCTTTTTCTTTGCCTCCCAAACCTTGTGAATGATTGATTTATTCTTCAGCTTGATTGAATGTGCAATGGCATGGATTGTGTGTATGACTTTCCACAAATGAAGGATCACAAGTGCTGCAGGAGACAAGCTGGCCCCTCTGTTACTTGTGAAATGGAAATAAATCTCCATGATGAAGGATGCAAACATGATGAGCACATCAATGGCATACAGAGGTTGTAGAAAGTGTCATGGGCTGAAAGCAAAGAAAGAGGCAAAGATTTTGAGCATGAATGTGGTGAGAAGAAAGACAGAGAGTGCCCAGAGGAACCAATCTGCACTTTTGAGCACTACCAAGTCATGCAGGAGACAGGGTGCTGGCTCCTTCAAGTCATTGAGTCCAGCCTTTGCAAATTGTTTGACCTCCACCTCACTGAAGCAGGATAGGTTTAACAATGAAAGGACAAGGTCAATGAAGTGATAACTAAGTCAAAAACAACAAGCCCAATCACTGCATAATGGAATGGAGTGATGTGCAACAAATGGCACATGTGAGCCCAGGTGTATTTGAGCTAATTAGAAGAGGTATGGTGAGAAATGATATTTCAGACATTCTACAGGTAGAGAGGAATATACCTTTTCCTTCCATGAATTGATGGAAGGCTTCTCTCCTTCTCCAATCAAGTCTCCTTCATTGAACTTGTTGCCCTGATCCTCCAATTGTGACATAACAGTATCAAGCATCTGAGAAGCATTTGATCTCACAGATATACTGGTGCACACTGACACTCCCATCTTTAGAGGTGACAGTGGCATGTTCAATGCCATCAAATGAGGATGTTCAGGACTGTGAATTTGAATCTCCATAGTCCTATTGTCACTGTGTACAGTGGATTTCTTGACCTCTGGAGTATGGTGGGGGAGGATGAGAGAGGAAGGCATGGTGGCAGAAGTCCTAGGGGGAGAGGATAGATGTGGAATGACTGGTATCACAGAAGCATAAGTACATCTTCACCATGGTTGGCTTTTATAACCACTGGTTGATCAAGTTTCAGACAGATTCAGAGTGCAAATCCTCTGTGCTGCTAAGCCTCTGTGAGCCTCTGCACCCACTGCCCATCCTCACTTGTTTGATCTTGAATTTATATAGGCTGCACTGAAAATAGATTTGGTCTATTTTTACACTGTCACAGGGATTGCTTATCCATGCATTGCAGCATTGCAGCCCAATGCTTAGCATTTGCTTTGCCAGATTTAGTGGAGAGTGCACTCATATATGCACAACACATGTCTGGAAACATCCATTACCATACTATTGCATAAGCTTCTTCTGCAGAACTGTACTTCAAGTCATCATTATGCATGTAGCAACAAAGATGTAGAAGGCTGTCCCCAGCCAAAAATTCTAATGAATTTGATAGAATCTTGGACTAAAAATTGTCACAATTGCTGGATGTAACCTAAACCCACCACAGGGTCAAACCTGCAGCCTTCAAATATCTTCATAAGTCTGACACTGTATCCAATTGAGCTAGGCAGGCAACATTCTCATGATGAGACTGTTATTATAGTATTATCTTGAGTCAAGCTTGCAGCTTCCAAATATCCTATATATATGAGAGTCTGAGACTATCCTATTGAGCTAGAGCTAGGTGGGCTTCATAATCACATGACAAGCAGGAGCTGTGACTCCCTGCAGTTCAAGTAGCAGAACAAATGTGTTGGAATAATCAAACCCCATGACATCCAATTGCAGCATGCCCCTTTCAGGGTACTTTACAAAGTAACTTGTACTGACTTTTCACAGGACAAGTAAAGCTCATGTAACTTTGTTGATGAACAAGTTAATGTACAACCATCTTCTGTGTAGTTTCTGGGATGAACAACACTAGGAGAGGTGTTGCTGTTGTATGACAAAATAGCCACATAAAATTTGTGCTCTGCAAATATTTTTCCTCTATGATCATTGCACTGAGGTAAAATTAACTCAACACCCAGTGTTTGGTGTGTGAAAACATGAATTCACTGATTAATGTTTGGCTTCTATTTCTTCTTGAGATTGAGCACTCTTGCCATATGTAGACTCTCATTCTAGTCCAACGTTCTGGAGCCATTGATCTTCTTGCTGCCTGGAACCTTAGTCATATTTTTGAAGATTTTCAAATCTTTTTCAAAGCATATATTATGCCAATTTTAAGCAGTGTATTACAGTCATTGATGATTGATCTTGAAGATAATGTCAATGACACCAAAAAGTAAGGCTACAAAGCTTTGAATTGTACTATTGTGGCCGTGATTAAGAGGGGAGATACTGACACTGATGAAAATACTTACTGAAAACAGGATCATCTTGATATATCTACAGTAATAAATATATAAGTTGTATTCCACTCCTAGATGCAATTATTTTTAAAATCAGTCTATTTAGACAACAAAACCTCGAAGACATTTGAGATACTAACAAGTGAAATCAAAATCATTTCCTGGATCACAGGGAAAGGTATAAGCCTAATACATCTTCTTCATAACACATTTCTAAACAACTGCTTATGTATGAAGCCAGATGGAAATATCTACTTAAGTTATACAGCACAATCAATTGGATACCTCTGTCATAGAGTTGGTCAAAATCCTAAGGTAAAGCATGAGGATACAAATTTGCAAACCATGCGAGATTTCTCATAAGGCATGATAGCTATTATAATGAGAAGTTATCTAAATAACCGAAATTACTTGAAGTTTACAAATGAAGTCAAACTTGGCAGTAAAAGTTAACGGCAAGTTGCTAAATTAACTTCCAGCAGCATTTCACCTGGGACATGTTAGGGTTGCTAGTGCGAGATATATTGTCTTGCAGCACTGAAGGCACAGATATTGAAGCAAATATTACAGGAATGAAATGAAATTCTCCCATTTTGTAAAACTGGGAGCTTGTTAGTAAGAGTAGTGGAACACTTTGCACTGCCTTCTATACAAATACATATGGTTTTATTATTAATTTCAATGTAGTTACCTCGTTCTAATTCTCCTTGTAGTTTATTATAGATTCCTGTAGTTATAAGGCACCTTCCTTCGTCTTCGAAACCTCAGCCTTTGTGCTTCTAAAGGTTGAGGTAAGCTTTGATACTTATTATTCATTTCTTGTACATTGTACATATTACTTTTTTGTTTTATCCCTAAATCTCGTGTATAGATTAGCTTTTAATAGTCTTTGTGCTTTCAAAGACTGAGATCTTGTGGCTACCTTCATACAAAACGCACCGCTCGACGTTGAAAACTTGCTGGTCCTGTCATTGTTAGTTCTACAGTGTACCGGGGGTCCTTTGGACATATAGGTTTAGGACAGCGGAATGAAAATGTTGATATATCCACAAACCGTCGCTCTCCTGTTTTGAAATCTGATCTGGGAGGACAAGACAACTAGCGTGATAAAATACAGGGGATCACACTGTGTCACTGATCACTTGGACCTCCGCAATATCATCCTCATTATAGTGCCTTGCATAATGTTTTGCACACCAAATTTCGTGAGGGCTGTTGGTTGTGTTGCAACCGTGACCAAATCGTCACACCTCACCTGCCCGTCGGTTGTGCGTCGCTGACCATTCACAAGCATGTTCCCGGTGTTTGCTTCGCTTTTCGTCATCGAGGACGCAAATAATGATAAAATGTATTAGATTGCATGGATGTTGCATCTCACAAGCGTTGCGATTTCCTCAAGGGCATTTTCTTGTTCTTCGCGCCATACTATAGATATAATATGGTTGAGCATATCTTCTGAGAGTCGAGATGCCATGTAGGAGGTGTCAAAAACCCAATCGAATTGTAAGCCTAATATCTATGTAGTCGTTCAGTAGATAGCAGGACCCGTGTCTACTTCGAGGCTCGGGGCTGTGGGTCGGCAGCCAAGATCCGGGCTATCGGACCTTCTTGATGACGTCTTGGTCACGACTGCAACACAACCAAACAGCTCTCGGTGTGCAAAACATTATGCAAGGTACTGTACTCACCCGATACTAGCACAATAGGCATAATATTTTGCCTGTAGAAGCTATCAGTCGATACTTACACGCAGGTGTAATTTTTGTGGCGAGAAGTTAGTTGAATTCATACAAATTCTGAAAATTTAAAGTGCTGTCCAAGGACCTCTGAGAGTACTCTGTAGGTAGTTCGTAGGCTTTGACTTGTAGCGACGGACAGGGAATAGAGCAAAATTTTAAGCACCTGCTAAGACAAATGTCGCTACTATATAATAGGGGATATGGAACAGAGTAAGCGAGAGTAGCTTTAAGAATCCTTGCTCAGCAAGTACTTTTCGTATGACATGGCTAGCACAATAATGATCACATTACGCTGGGTAATGAAGTGAGAAGTATGGAGCGCCTAGCGATCCTATGGGATGTTCGCTTGTCTAATCTTGGGACATGTACTGCTGGTCTGATAACAATGCAGGAACGCACGGTTTGGCACTGTTGTACTAGGAACTTCTCGACGTCTATGGACGTGTAGACAAGAACTTCGCTTGAGCAAGAAGATGAGCCATATCTTTCGCAAGATTTCTCAAGAGAATTCGGTAGCTCGTGGTTCTGACCATGGCATTGGAGATCCAGTTCTAGACTGCGAGGAAATATTGACTACTATGGAACGATTAACCGAGGAAAAGAAGTACGCACCATAGGTGTGTCCATGCCATAATCTTTCTCTTCCCATCTCTCTTCTTCTTCTGCCACAACCTTGCTTCTTCCTAGTGCGCAGATAACCAAAAGGACAAGCAGTAAGAGTACCTCGACTCCCAATACTACCGATTGAGCGATCTGAATCTTGATATTCCATGGACGTGTCATCCCTTTCTCCCTCTCAGCAGGAAGGAGGCTGCGAGCACCGTGAAGTGTCGTATCCACCATCTTTCCGAATGCAATGGTGTGGAGAATGGCCAATAATGCGAGGCTTCCAACGCCTACGAAACTGAATGCCGGACATGGTTTCTCAGTGGTAAGAGTCTCGAGTGTAGGTGCCATGGAATTAGAGGCAATTCGGAATGGGTCACCAGGGGTAGTATTGCGTCGATGCCATGCAAGAATAAGGATGATGGCATGGAAGATTATTGTGAGGGATGAAGCAAAAGTATTCAGGCAAATCGCGAGGATGCCAAAGTTGAACGCAGAGAGGACTAGGGCGGGTACACAAACGAGCAGAGATGCTAGTATGATCACAAGCACGGGGGTGGGAAGAAGGAAATATCTGGACAAAGGACTCATGCTGAGGGAAATGCGAAACTGAGCTATAGATTTGAATAGAAGGCGAGAACGAATGATGGCCCTGCTAACGACGAATTGAACAAAGGAAAGAAATGGGGGCTCAGCCACTCCGAGAGAGAACTAACTGACAATTAGATACCATCGAGAAACTTATTATACTCCCCTCAGAACAGGGCCATCAATGAGGTCAAATAAGGCCCAGCGTATCCTTGCAACCGTCAACATGATAAAGGATCAGAATGGCTGTGTACACTCCCTCGGATAATCATGATCTTGAATGCTAGTCGTGCGTTTATTGGATGATCGGATTTCCGTGTGTCTCCGGCATGTAATACAGTGTGTTCCACACTGGAGACCAGAGATGGCGAGTTAATTATGAGAACAAGGATTATAAGGTTGCGATTATTTCGCGGATTAAACCACAGATTTTCTTCTGGATTAAACGGTCGCATTGCCGGTGATTTCCGGGCCATCACCCAGGGCTTTAAAGTTGGGCCATGTATCATGCAGTGCAAATAATGAATACCTATTGGGTGATTTCGCCGCTGCTCGAGGTCGCTGTTTGCCACGATGAATATCAGCATTTTTTACATTTCATAACGACGGTATTGTCAACTAATTTGTTTAAGTGTGTCACGGGGATTTGAACTAATGAAACGGATACAAAATTCTCCTTGATGTTTTGAACTCAAGAGCCCCGCCCATCGTTCCGAGCGTCGAGCGCAGATGTCGGAGGCCGGCAGGAACTGATCACAGCTCAAAGGAAATTGATCGGGGCCAGTGGGATGCTGCGAGCTGAGCTGACTCGAGGGGATGCCTTGAGGTGATGGGAACAAAATCAAGATAGTTTTGCTGTGGACTGAACTGAAACGAAACGAACTGTAATTGTGGCTGCAATCCGTTATAATTGCGATAACAAACTGGCAGCAGACTGAGTCCGCGAATTCATCACGAACTCGGCTTATTCAGATCAGCTTCTTCAGCCAATCAGAAAAGGCAATCAAGGGCACAATTAATTTAGCTCTAATAGTATTCCAATGTTACTCTATAGCATAGCTCTACCCTTTTCTGGCTCCATCTTATCTAGAAGTTCCTGTAATTCAATAAGTTAACCTTGCAATAGCAGTTTCTCAGCAGCAACATCCATGACTGGTCCTGAAATACTGCAATCTTCCTCCTTTGCAAGAAGTTGATGGGTAAATGTGAGGCAGTCTTGCTTAATAGAGTATTTAAAGACTTGCAAAGCTTCAAGAAGAGACACAGAAACTTGACTGTGATGTAAACTGTGAGTTTCTTTACCTGAAGAGAAAACTTGCTCATATGAAATGGTAGATGCTTGAGCAAGCAGTACATCCATAGACACTCAGAATAGCAAGGGATAATTGTATTCCTCCTCCTATAAAAAATAGTCATTTTATCAGTAGAAGTAATAGAAGATGAACAATGGATTCTTTACCTGGCAGAACTGCACAATGGTAAATGTGTTCTCCTTCTTGTGTTGGATGTGTGTTTTGGCTGCTGCAGGATGTGTTGATGGAACTTAGATGTCTCTAAAGTGAATGAAAACCATCAATTTATGCAACATGTCACCTAGCTACAGGCTGTGCTCCAATAAAAATTTGAAAATTAAAGCATGCAGTGAACTTCTTGAAAGGTTCAGTATTTGAAACTCAACAGCAGATGATGTAATACAGGTGAAATATGAGGGGAAACAAAGAGGAGTTGAAGCAGAAGCCACAGAACAATGATGTGATTGACAGAGATGTGGCAATTAGCACTACATGTGATTACCATTATCTATTTATGGCTCCCATCACCCATTTTATTACAGTTTGCAGACTTACCAGACTCACTTCATAACCAGTCCTGTGTGATGAAGTACAACAGATTTACTGACAAATCAGATTGGACTGAACTCAGTGCAAATTCTGTTCAGTCTGGTAGAAACATTAACTCAAGGCAGCTTGAGCTGCCCAATCAGGCAATCACTTAAGCTTGACCTCAGGCTGGCAGTGAAAATACAGCCATCCAGACACCATCCCATGACTGCCTGATATTATGATCAAAATGGCACACCATGGACTGTGTTAAAAACATAACTTGTCACACCAAGTTACAGTCTCTCTTCCTCCTCCTTCTCCCTCTTCTCCCCCTCCTTCTTCCCATCTCCCCTCCTCCCCCTAAACTTTTAATTAGTTGTGACTTGTGAAATTCATTTCTGTGGTACTTGTTGCCTAATCCTATCTAAATCTAAACAAGATGCACAAGACTTAGTTGTTACAGAAGACAGACTACAATGATGGGTTGCAGCCAGCATCATATTAAATGAAAAGAACTCAAAGATTTTACTCTTGTAAAGTTTTGGCAGGTTGGTTCTCTTCTTTTGATTGCATAAAGTAATTATAACTAAATTTTCAAATTTAGAGCAGGAAATATATATTTCTTTTACTATATTGTCTTGCACTCAATGTCTTTGTTGGGTCCAGAAATGATTGAAACCTTATATGTCCTGAAATTTACCTTCCAGGCAGAGAATTTAAATTTCTCACCAGGCTGGGTTGCTACTGAAAATGAGTGTAAGGCAATTGTAAATTCTGAACTTACAGTAACTCATCCATTTTCATTGTCTGGCAACACCAAGGGTTTATATAGAAGATCTTAATACTGTATTGTAGCAGATTTTATAACTCTAACACATGTTCCCATCCCATCCCATTCATAAAACACACTTCAACTTATTCTCAGTCTTATCATAATGAGTTGAGACATTTTAGACAATATCACCATGCAAACTGAGCACAGCTCAAGTTGACTTAAGCCATCAGGGCCAGCACCTCAAGTCTAGCCAAACTTAGTTCATGGCAACACTAGACCCAGCAGTTCATAGTAATGAAACTGCTCTGGATAATTGATGGTTTAACTGACTTTTAATCCTGGTTTAATCCACCAAATAATTCTAACCTTGTAATGGAGTGAACATAACTGTGGCAGCATCACATCACAGAGCCACAATCATGACAAATTCTGAGTCAATAAGACTTGAAATCAATTCAGACTAACATGTTAATGAATATCTGCAGTAGGTAAGCTTTTAAAATTAATATAAATTGATATCTATGCTACCTAACATATTTAAAGCCATAAAAAGCAGGAAAATATTCTTTATATTGATTATTGTAATTCCAGTCCTTTGACATAGATTGCAGAATGAGCTATGGCTATGGCCATATCCAGATTTGGCATATAGATACATCTACTCAAATTCAGAATAGATACACAATGACTTAATTTTAGGGAATACCTGTTAACAAAAGATGATCATCTTCAGATTTCCTTTCAGTTGAACCTATATTTTTTGTGATCCTGCTATATGCAGACATTTGGCTGCATTAGTGAACAGACTATCTGTATCAGAGCTTCAGTAACTGCATTTTTAGCAGAGGGTAATATTTCTTAATTGACATAAAATATTTTTGCATGATTAGAATTTTATTTCAGATGGTTTAAGCACCTAAAATGAGACACACATCACTATTATTTCATACTTAGGGACTGGAAATAAAATTATAATCATGTACAACTTTTTAAAATCAGTTTATAAATATTTTTGTCTGCCAAACATACTTGAGAAACTCAGTTGTTGAAGCTCTGGAAGCCATATCTAAATCAAACTCTGCAAATCAAAATCAGTTATTTCATGGTCATACAAAGTGCTATGGTCTTGTCTCAAGATTCTCCACATCACAACAAAGTGACAGCCTGTGGCATGAAGTCACATTACTAGGGAATTGTTTACCCCTACTTGTAATGATGTAATCCTCTATTGCAAGCCATGTTGGAAATAATTTCAAGCTTTACCTTGATATACTAATCAATATTCTAATAATGCATATCCTTATATTGAATAATTTGCATAATACATTGGTGTGGGTCCCTTCCTATGTCAGGAAGTAATGGGTGGTGCATACCACACCATGCATAGGGTGGATGGTATATGAGCATGCAGCAACATCAGAATAAAATTGTATTCATGACATCCTATCTAAGAGTGAAGTGTCTGCAATGCTCTGCATATCCAAAGCAGAGGGGCTATGGACTAAGACCAATTGAGGTCATTTTTGCTATGCCCCAAATTCTAAGAAGCAAAGTTCTGCAGAGGAAGTGCTGAGGTATTACAAGCTAGATGGCTATTGAAAGATTAGTAGAAACCTGCTCAAAATAAGAACTGGGAGGTAGATAAATACCCCAGGGGCAGCACTAGGGAAGAATAATAGGGATTTCACCCCCATTCTTGCACAAAGCTGTCAGCAGTGATGAGCCTGGTGGAGTGAGTTGGCATCTCCGGAATTATAAGGGCTGTCACAACAGCCATGTGGGAACCACGACCTCATTCACTCGTGTGGGTACATCACTAACTCGCTATTTATTATCCTATAGATGATATAGTCTATAGTTTGCATCTTCGCTCATTTATCACTTGTATAACAGCTTGTCCCTGTCTGGACATTATTTTAACAGGCATACGCTGTGATAAAGAACTTATATAGAACACTTCTACGAGCAAATCCAGAGGTCCCTTTGATGAGACAATCACATAATCAAGGGAGTAATCATTATAGAATATCGAAATGGAAAGCCTGAAACAGAGGGGCAGGCGTTATGCACGCCGTCAGAAGCTGACATAATCTCCACTCCACAGAGAAACCAGCATATCTAATATCGATTTAAATTAAGAAAGGATCTAACATATTTCCAATACGGGTGAGAGGGGAAACCCACTCATACATCTTCTGCCTGAACACTTCTCATGAGGCTTTTATTTGATTCGCAAATGGATAATCGGTATATCCGACTGCTGTATCTTCCCTATCTCCCGAAATATAAAAAGTGTTCCTATCTGGTTTGTTAAGAGGGATATCCTTCAATAAACGGGATGGAAGATCTGGCTAAGAATATATAGCACGTGAACAAAGGACAACAATTATAGACAATATTAACACTTACGTTAGCGATATACTGCCTACCAAAAGCAACCAAGTCTCCAGTTGCATCGGCCCTCGCTATGGCAGATCTCCTAGCGAATCCTCCTGAAACGATCAATGGCTTGGGGCTCCAAATCTCCCGAATGAAATCATTCGACTCTTTATAATATGCTGCGAGTTCATGAATATTCCCTGCGTGCTCATCTACGCCGTTCACGCGAGGTTCAGTGACATGCAAATATGCGAGTGTGGGATGTGCATCTTTGACGGAGGATATGAGCCGACTGAATTGAGGGATAGGATCATCCATCTTCATCTCTGGAAATAACGCCCTTGTTAGTTAAGTCTATATGTAGCAGAGGGTCAAAAGCGTACCTTGGAAGGCGTTCCATGGACTCAAGCGCAATCCAGTCCTCTCTGGGCCTACTGCTCGGGTGACGGCTTCCAACGCATCGAGAACGAACTTATTTCTGTTATCCACGCTTCCTCCGTACTGATCTGTTCTCCTGTTGCTCGATTCGTGTAAGAATGTGTCCAAAAGGAAGCCATTCGCAGAGTGAAGCTCGACCCCATCAAAACCAGCTTCATGGACTGCATTTTTCGCAGCTTGCCCATAAAGATCTACGTATTGGCGTATTTCCTTCGCAGTAAGTTCTTTCGGGATAGGACTAGATTGGTAAGAGAGGGGGATGGCAGAAGGTGCCACGAGAGTAATAGAATCTGCTACTATGTCGTCTGGATATGCAGCTCTTCCAATAGCCCATAATTGGAGGTAAATGAAGGATCCATTTGCATGAACAGCATCTGCGACCTTGGTAGAAGCGTTAATGTCGTTCTGATGTATTTTCAACAGAAAAAACTTGATTGTAGAACATACCTCTCTCCATGCACGGATTTGTCCTGTACTCCAGATACCTGGGACGTTAACGTATCCACCGGCTCCCGCCGCGATGATTGTCCCTTCAGTGATGATCAAGGTGCCCGGAGTGCGAGATCTTTGCGAATAGTACTCTTTCACAAGAGGAAGCACCGGCACGTGTGTGTTTTTTCGTGCTCTGAAGCGGGTGAGTGGCGCCATAACTATGCGGTGCTGGAGCTTCATGGTACCGACGGTAATCGGTTGGAAGAGAGTCGATTGAGAAGCCATTCTAGATATTTATAATGTAAACTGAACGAAGGCAGACGATTAGAGTAAATGAAGGAAGATATCTTGTTAAAAATACCAGCCATTTCGCCTCACTTTATATATGAGGATCAAGGTTGATGACTGCCTTGAGTTATACATCCCCGAGAACTGATAGTAAGCCTCTGGGAAGGGCATGATCACAATGGCCCGCTTGTACCCGGCTGACGCGGGATATACAATTTAAGTTTGTCATGAACGTCGAAAGGAAGTAAACCCACATAGTCCGACTTGCTCATCCTGCCAATGGGCAAAGACCTCGGCCTATCCGTGTGAGCCCGAAGGCCAACAGATACTGGATGTATGTCATGAAAGTATCTTGCCCGAACATTCGCTGGCAATAAATCAATCCATGAACGGAGCGATAGAAACTACTGGCATCTCCGCAGCTGCAAGCATTCACACTTTACTTTGTGTGAAGCTTGGCTTAGTCCTTTGAGACGGCCAGAAGGCCTGATATCGTAAGTTCGAGTCGACGTGGCAAGAAATCTTGGGCGACATTCAAAGTTTTACCCACTGTACCATTAGAGATCATGAACCCCGAAAGAATGTAGATTAGATGAACATCTCGAGCTACCAGAACTGAGAACTAGGTACGATTCGAAAAGCAAGATTGTGGGCAGAGATTCAGATTGTGGCCAGCATGGGCAAAGTTCCCATGAGGTAATCACAGGCTTACAAGGGAATTGTCTTGGCGTGCTAAAAATACAGCGTTGCCCGTCCGATCTCTAGAAATACGCCAATACAGTGGATGACTTTCCATAGCGATCTGGAAGTTCAGGTGTTTTTCCAGAGCTGCATTCTTCGGAATCTTCTGCATTTAGAATCTGAAGCAGGGCTTTTGTTAAACTATAACACATTTTTCAGATTTTAAAATAAGTCTGGACTCAGCATAAGAATACTAAATTAGGCAGGAATTGCATCATTGATAAGATATGTGTACTCATTTCTGCCCTACGTATACATGATGGACAACAATCTACTCACATTGTACAAGAGGAAGGAGACCTCGAAATTCCAATCACCAGCAATACAAATGAATTCTGAGAGGCCCTATGGAAAGGGAGCAAAGGAGAGTGTGATAGCTATATTAGATATGGCAGGAAAGATGAACTTGGTCTTAGCTCTGTACTACGAAGATTGAATAACAGATAAAGATCAAAAAGAGGTCATTAGAATTGCAAACTGTGCCCAAGCGCACGGGCCACTAAATGAGGTCAACTACTACATAATCTATGTCGATTGCAATATGATGTTCATGGACATTGAATACCAGTCTGGAAGGCAGTTTAAAGACTGTTTGAAGCTGGAAGGGGGTAGGATGCCTCATCCAGATGAGAGGTCTTGTTTAATGTTCGGGTTGAAAATGTTGACCAATCAACATACCTGACGTCTGCTCCTAGGTATTTTGACTCCGAAAAAAAAATCTGAATCTGTAACTCAATTCAGACGTTATGGAAAGTCATCCAGTATCGATTCAATAAGTGTGGCCCTTACAGGAACAGTCTAAAGATGAGAACACAGAAAATTTTTGCTTTCTTATATGGAAAGAATATGGATTTAAGCTAACTTGGCCCTGAATTGAGTGGGGAGTTCTGATGAGATAAATTGTTGCAGTTCTGTCTCCATCATGGTCCGTCGAGGTGTAGCCTTTATGCCACCAAGTCTTGCATTAAGACACTCAGTCCAAGTGTTTCTAAAACATTTTATTTGCTCGATAAAAAAAATTACAGCGAGCCAGCTTGCCAAGTATCCACGGCTCGCGGTGTAGGTGATATACCCTGATCGTGTCCAAGTGTATCAACGCTGAGTACACTTACATTCTAGTTTCCTCTACCAGAAATATAAGGAAATACTATAGTCGAAACCACCTATGCAAGTGGACATTCAATTATTTTCATCTTTGAAAGATAGGGCAATATTGTGAATCATGACATCGTCCTGAGTCGAAAAATGAGCTTTGACGTGTTAAGTATTGCAGAATTGAGTGGCTAAAATGATATTTGACGTATGCCCTGTATATTACCACGCTTTCTCTCCTAAATCCCAATATATAGATGCTCAGCCATTTGAAAGAGACAAGAGTTCATGACTTGGGTTTTCAACCGTAAATAGTAGGATATTGTATACGTAAACGGTGATATTACCAGGCCTTGAGTCGAACAGGAGACTTCTACATGGCATAGAGGTTCAAGAATCATCATCACTTTCTGCGAGGTCTTACCGCTACACCACCCGGTGTGATTCTGTATACCTGCATATATACACGCTCAGCTATTACGCTTACGAATACGAAGGGCTAAAAATCGGAGGATACGCTTTTATATGACCTGGCCCTGAGTTGAACAGGGAACTTCGACATATTATTGAATCGTTCTAGAGCTTTTCAATAACCCGTCCATGTGTAGCCGTTACACCACCAGGTCTGGTTTGGTATATCCGAGTACAGGGTGCTGGTATGGACCATAGAGCAGATCAGGGGACGGATGACTTAAAATTTGTAGAGGAAAGGGAGGTTGGGTGGACATACCTTGATATCGCGACGCGAAGGATGTTGGGATCGAGTAGCCTGGGAGTAGTTGGTGTGAAAAATAACACGAACAGTGCAGCCTCTGGAGCGACGCCGAAGACGTGGACAAGATGATCGCGAAACTATGCTGATTCAAGTGATCACCCACACCGAGACTCAATGCACACAAAATCCATTCCACTCCAATTTCACCAATGATTACTAACACGCTTGCCGACAACACTCACTCCGGTTGTTTCAGCGGCAGCTCCAAACGCTCCGGTCCCAAACTATCCGGCAACAATTCATCCAGAGTCGTCTGCAGTACGCTCCCCTTCCAAATCCGGGCTTCGAGGATTCCGTGGGTTGTTGACGATAGTCGCACCGAACCAGGAGGACAAACGTGTTACGGGTGCAGGACTCGAACAGGACTCGACGGCAGAAGCCACACGGGCAGATGACGGTGGGGCCGTTTCTATATGTCGGGGTGTGGGTAAACGAAGGACACAAGTGTGTAGGGAGAGAGAGCAAGAGGAATAATGAGAATCAGGTCAGTTCCGACGAATTTCACACATCCTATCCCCTGCCACATCCCATCCATTACCCAGACTCCGTTGCGCACTCGCGAAATGGAGACGACACACGTGTCCTACGCCGCGTTCTCGATGTTCGCGCCCTTGATGGCACTTTCGCCCGGAATACGCAGCTCGGTGGCGATGAGGAACTCGGAGGTCTGTATATACAAGCCTTCTTTGGCTGTATATCACGAAATCAAGCTGTGAATCGTAGCGGAAACGAGAGAAAGAGAAAGGGAGAGAAGAGAAAGGGCGCCCTTAAAGCGCCTTGATCAGCACCTCTCTATTCTCTACCGAGAGCGCCCATGAGCAGGAGGTAGTATGTATGGCTATGTTGGGTATTGAAGGGCATTGCTATGGAGAAGTCATAGAAAAAAAGAGGAGGGGTCAAAGACCGTTACCTAAGAGAGAGTGAACTGCATACTGTGACGTTGCGTGCCAACCTGTCTATCACAAGCGCCGTCCCAGGTGCCTGACGGCGATGCCGATCAATGGCCGAATTTAGCACCTCTTGGACAAACCTTGGACCTGTCACTAACATCTGTAGTCTTGTCTTTTCATGTTATATCGGGAATGCGTACGAAAGTACCCAAGATCATTGGGCATGTTCAGAATACGCACATAAATCCTCAAACATCCTTCGTACGACAAGGCCGAAATCGGCCTTTTGCTATAGGATCTATCTAGGCACATGCTGTGGTCCTGGGTTCTTGTGCGATGTCTAAGTCACTAGTTGCTCAGATAGGATAAAAATATCTCATCCGCTGCCATCGTTCGTCCAATCGGACTTGGATTTTGGCGCCTAAAAGCTATCTGTATACCTTTGTTTGCTATTGCCGCTAGGTACAGATACTACATATTTGTCGCCCAGCGAAGTGTTACCATACACACCCCGCATCTCCCATCGATCCCTCTGTAGTCAAATATGCCATTCTTTAATGGTGCTAGCCGTTTCGACATCACCGGCGGAACGTTCAACGATGTCGCTGGAGACATGACTATCAACGACAACAGTTCAGTCATTACCAACAACAACTCTGGGAATGTAACGACGAATAATGTCACCAATTCGCACAATAATTCCTCAGTTACGGACAATAGTCGACGTAAGTTCTATCGCTGATAATTGTGTCTTTATGTCAGATCCGAGCTCCCCATCCTGCAGGAAATATGAGCAATTATAACTATGGCATCAACTATGGCAGAGTGAACGATGGCATGAATGATGGCTACTACAACGGATATCCCTCTAATAATCAAGGTATATGCGTCGTTCTTGCACTCTGGAGTATACATTTAACCTCTATTATAATTAAGCGCAGCGCCGGTATCGTCAACAGCATGCACCGCCACCACCGATGCACCAGCCGAGAGTTCCTTCAAACCAGCGCTTACTGACTAACGGAAGCTCGAATTGGGATAACGGTGGACAAGGCGTGCTCACTGATGACGTAGAAGAAGGCATGCACGACGAGGATGGCTTTTATCCGGAAGACGAACGTTGGCAGGACGGACCCCCAAACTTTTCCCGTGATCAATATGATCAACAGCGAATGCGCAGGCAGTATCCCAGATCTCATCAGTATCTGCCCCAAGGACATCCTGCACTACAGGGACAGTGGCCGCCCCAGCAGAAGTCTCGCCCACATCCCCAGAAATTTAACACAGATCCACTACCGATTTATCCTAGCCAGGCAGAGGAAGCGTATACAGCGCCATTCAAGTCGAATAATCCATTTCGAAATCTACAAGACATGCGGCAGGCTCCTCCTATGGTGCATAGCACACATTCGGAGCCTTACTACAACTCTGTTCAACGTGAAGAAACCAATGTGAGCGACCCGTGGGGCTTAGGCCCATAAGCAGTCAGCAATTTCTCTCATTCTCGCTTGATGGCTCTATTAACATGATATTGTCAGAGATCTAAGACGACTCCACAAGACCAGAGTTGTGGCGCCATTACCGCACGCCAAGTGGGGATGGCCGCGTTTTCGAATGGTGATTTCGTTGTGGCCCATAATAGTTCGTGGATTATAACTATCTATGTCATTTCCAAACGAATTTCCCAATTATTTCTGATACGATGCACAATGGAGTATAAATATCCTTCTTGATCACCATGTCTTTCTTGAGATGAACATCTCGAACACGTCAAGAATGCTTTATTATGATCAAGATATCTAGGCCTTGTGGCAATTTGAATGAATACGTTCAAAAGCTGCTCAATTGGGGCCTTGGGCTTCCACCCGTTGTTGAAATGTCATATATTCGTTCCAATTTCGCGTACGTTCGGCAATTATCGCAATACTAATGAATTTTGGCATATGCAATGCCATACAACTTGGAAATTTTTTGTCCTCTATCATCAACTTTGAAAAATTCTCCATTGATGTCTCTTCCGATGCTGGTTTTCGCGGAGAAATCTCTCTCGAATGTCTCCTCACACCGCAATAAGAGTCATACTAATGAAAAATATGTTGTTATGGACGATTGGGCTGCTCGGATGATAAGTAACTTCATCCTGAGAGTAATGGGCAGTATTTCATTTATTCGCAACAAAATTCCCCTAGGACTGAGCGGCCTCAAGTTAGTACACTATATCGTGCTTCTGTTTGTATGCCGTGGCAATTATTTTATCAATCGAATAATATTCCCAACAACCATCATTCTCTTACTTTGAAAAATAGTATATGGCACTCAGATGGTCCTATTCAGTGATCAGAACTAGCATACAAACGAAATCTCCAAGTTCTTCTCCTTGAAGTATGTAGGTTTTTGTATACGATAAGTGCCGGGGACCCGCATACAAATGAAATTTGATATGTGACCGTTGAGACGTGTATGATCTCAACTTCTGGACGGACATCGTCATAACGTACTATTCTTACGCCAAGATCCCGATACCTGCCTCCCTTACCGCCGCGAGGGGGTTAATCCCATGACCCTTCACATTATAAGGTATAATACTGGCAACAACCCGTGCTTTGCACGGCAAGTAAATTTAATGTCAATACTTCGTGAGGAAACTGTCAGGCCAATAACAGAGTAGTTAGTACATCTCACAGAGCAAATGGTCAGTGGTCCGTTTCTCGTTATTTGATGTGCACCTCCGGAGTGCTCATAGTGCATGAAAGAATTCCACCTTTTGAGTCAAGTAGGAATCGAACGCGGGACCTCGCGGGACACATAAGCTGTCTAGCCAGTTAGACGGGTCCGTTGGTGTGCCTCGCGTCTGTTCCGTGACGTTTGATTCACTCGTTGTCCTTTAAGTGATAGATAGCCTATGCCCGACAATATTGGCATTACTTAAGCCCTCTATTGAGAGATTCCCGTACCAAATATCACAAGATACCTTTCCCTCAGTAAAACAGAAGCATTCACAGCTATTACACAGTTGCAACATAAACATTTGCACACAACTTCGACTAACTATAACTTTTCAACATGACATATTTTTCTCAGAGGTAACTTTTATATCAGAGATATAGATAGCTGAAAACCGTGATCTTGAGTTAATCACCCCCGTCTCCCGTCAGAATCGCCGAAATGGACAAGTTGTGATGCCCATAACTCATTAACTAGGTAACATTTTATGATCCAAAGCCATACGTGATCTGCTTGTGTATCCAGTGCTATTGTCTAGTGCCGTATATATTAACAAAAGAAATGATTTCTACGGTAAATTTTACGCACTTGTTTTCTCAGTCCATTATAGATTCTCATAATTCAAATTTTACAAGTAGGTATATGTAAACATACCGTATAATATGCAAGTTACCGTTAAGAACAATATGATATTCTTGAAAAGCTATAGTTAGTTCAAGTTGCATGCAAAACCTTTTGCCGCCACTATATTCCCAGACACTGACATCGACCAAAACCCACCCCCATCCCTGCATCGATGAAATCTCCCTATCTAGTATACACTTTTCTTCTCAAGCGACTTATAGTCAAATGGATGATGTTCCGGATTACGAGAGGAAAGTTACGTGCTCGGATACGCTCCCGAATCTCTTTTGGCGATTCTTTGTTAATGCCGAGCAGCGACGCAAGCCTCCCGCATTGTGGAACCTGAGAAATGCTATTTTTCTGCCCTTTCTACTCCTTCACTTGAGCTCCGAGTTCACCAGATAACTCTGGAGTATGAATCAACGCAGAAACTCATCCCCTTTAGTTCAATTTTTTTTCCCTGAGACCTGTCTTAACTCGCTGCGCATCGAAGCACGAGGTTCTGTCAATGTTCCAGAAAACAGGTGGGTGAACTATATAATGGTACAGGAAGGCGACCTTCATATCAATACATTCACTACACCCCCGTCGATTTGAAATCCATTAACGTGGTACTATCGAACAACTATGGCTGAGCTCGAGAAAAAGAGGGAAATGCCTTATGGTATGATATAGTCCGTGTTACATGCTATCCTAATACGATGCTAATGGGATGGATATCTAATGCAGTTCGACTCGGGAAGTCTGGCCTGAAAGTCTCAAAAATTATCTTGGGTTGCATGTCATATGGGTCTCCGGACTACCACGAGTGGGTAATACCTGAGGAAGAGGCAATAAAGCACATCCAGGCTGCGTGCGTGCTCGCCTACTTGCCCTTGCATAGAATCAAAGTTCTAACTTTCATCTGAGCAGATACGAGGGTGGCATCAACACATTTGATACTTCTAATGTAATCATATCGCTTTCATTCATGTGATTCCTATAAATGACTTGCCCTGCTTTCACAGTCATACTCGAACGGTGTATCGGAAATTATCTTAGGGAAAGCAATCAAGCAACTTAAACTTCCCCGAGACGAAATCGTCATCATGACCAAGGTGATTTAAGAACATTGTTTGCTTTCAGAAAAGCCCTGAGATTGCATTTGAAACGAACAGGTTTATGCCCCTGTGTTCCGATCCATGAAGTCGAGATTCAGCATCACGGATAACCCAGACGAACTGGGCTACGTTAATCAGTATGGGCTGAGTCGGAAGGTACCTTCCAAATAACAAATACCAAATGTGATTTTCACCGAGTGAATTTGGTCTTTTCGTATAGAACATTTTTGCATCAATTAAACATAGCTTGGAGCGGCTTCAGCTCGACTACGTTGACGTTCTACAGTGTAAGTTGTTGATTTCGCTTTAAATTGCCGTCAGTTGAATCTGAATGGATCACCTTAGGCCACCGTTTCGATAAAGATACGCCTATAGAAGAAACGGTTCGTCCTAGCATGGCCTTATTCAATGTTTACTTACGCAAATCTACAGATGCAAGCTCTCCACGATGTAGTTAAAGCAGGATATGCACGATACTTAGGGATGTCTTCCTGTTGGGCATGGCAATGTGAGCATTGTTCCTTTTTATCTTGTTATCCTTAAATTTAAGATATGCTGCTCGTCTCAAGTCCAGGCAATGCAGAGTTAGTATTCGACACCTCTAATCAGAAATCATTCTTCCATTTCCAGTATTAACACAACATTGAAACAAGATTACGCAATTAATAATAAACTCACGCCATTTATCTCCATGCAAAACCATTACAACGCAGTTTACCGCGAAGAGGAGCGAGAGATGTTCCCTACTCTTGACGTCAGTCCTTTTTTTCTTGACGCTAACGGAAATTCATATTTTTCCTCACCAAGTTCTTCGGGGTCGGAGCCATCCCGTGGTCTGTGCTTGGTCGTGGCCTTTTGGCAAGACCATTAACAGCACAAACCAAGCGAGGAAATGTTGACGGGTATAAGCTGATCTCCTCCTTTATGACCTACTACATACTAATGAGGTTGGATTCCTTAAGTTACATCAAGGGATATAGTATGAATAACGGAACAGAGGAGATCATTGAAAGGTGTGTATAATAATATATATATTACTCTTTTACGTTACATATCTTTTTGTTAGAATTGAGAAGATCGCTGAAGAGCGAGGAATCAGTATGGCTCAAGTAGCGCTTGCATGGGTCCTGGGACGTCCTGGTATGAGATTTTCATCTATACATATAGGCACTTATCTTTGAATGTATCTAATGTCTTCCTAGGTGTGACTGCGCCTGTTGTCGGTACTACTTCCCTCGAGAATTTAAGTGATGTGCTTGGTGAGTGCTTATATAGGTTTTTATAAAATTTTAAATTCATGACACTTCCTTTATAGGATCAGTTAATGTGAAACTTACCGAAGAGGAGATGAAATTTTTAGAAGAAAGATATCAGCCTAGGGCGGTCTTTGGTCACGGTTAATACTAAACATCTGCTCAAATCAAGACAATGTAGCGTTCTAGCCGGATAAGTAGCGATCTTCGATGTGTAGCCGTTACACCACCGTGTATTCTTCTCGTATACCTGCATATATATAGGCATTCAACTGCTTTACCTGTGAACAAGTAAGGCAACTGGGGGGGAAAAGGACCCGCGCATAGGATAAGGCCTGGCCCTAAGCCAAACAGGGATCTTCGACATATTGCTAAAATTTCTATGCGTACTAAGTCCCGCACAAAAGTCGTTACACCGTCAGATTTTTTCTCCTATACCTGCGTACAGATGGATATTGGGCATTTTTTACATGTCAGTGTTCAGCAGTAGAAAAACGTGTACGTGAATGTCGATAACACCTAGCCCGAGTCGGACAGGAGACTCCGACACAGTAGAGGTTCGAGAATATTTATCACTATCTTGTCGAGGTCCAGCCACTAAAAAATCAGCTATTGTCCCGTTTACCTGCTCGCATAGACACGTTCAGCTATTACGCTAGAGAATACGAAGAATGAGATCACTTCTACCTTACTGACCTGGTCCTTAGTCGAACAAGGATCTTCGATATTGACGCAATTTGGGAATTCAAACACGCGGTCGAAGTGAAGCTACTACACTATCAGGTCTAGTTTAATATATCCGGGTACTAGGTGTTGGCTTGGGCTATAGGGAGAACGACGTGGCGGATGCGTTGGGAGGAAGAAAAAATCGGACCTGCCTCAATAAGGTGCTGCGGACGATGTTTAGGATTGGCGGCCTGGTAGGAGAGCGTGCGGAAGATGACGTAAATCGTGCAACTTCAGCAGAGGCATCGAGGTCGTGCACACCACGATACCGGGTTGACTGCTCACTTACAACAAAACCAAAACCTCAACGAGGCACAAAAACCATTCCATTCCAGTTACGTATCACCAACACACTTCACGCACACCACCCTCACTTAGACTCCTTCCTTGGCAGCTCCAAATGCTCTGGCCCAAAACTATCCGGCAGTAATTCGCCCAGGGTCGTTTCCCTCACTCCTCCCTCACCAAATCCAGGTTTCGTGTCTTCTATAGGTGCTTGGGGATAGTCGCCGGGTACGAGGAGGATGGGCATGTCGAGCGCGCAGAACTCGCGCAGTACTTGGCGGCAAATGCCGCAGGGGGATATGGCGGCGGGTACGTTGCTGTTTGAGAAGAGGTGGAATGAGGGATGGAGATGGGAAGGATGGGATGGAAATAAGCTTACGTGGTCACTGCGAGACCGATGAAGGAGCGAGTGCCTTCGCTCTGCATCATCACGGTAACGCTTGAGTTCTCAAGGGCATCGGGATGAAGGCAGGAACTCACAGCAGCCTTAACAATCGCCGTGCGCTCAGCACATATTGTACCACCTACCACCAACACCAGGCCCTCGTCATCAACGTCCTCGCGCGCGGTGGCTAATGAACAATATACGCACCATACGACGCATTCTCGATATTGGCGCCCTTGATGATCTGTCCATTTGGGGTAAGCAGCGCCGCGCCGACGGGGAACTTGGAGTACGGGCTGTACGAGCCATCCTTGGCTGTATATCGCGATAAAGGAAGAAACGAAAGGAAGGGAAATAAGGAGGAGAGCAAACGAACCTTCAAATGCGCCCTTGATCAACTTCTCTCGATCCTCTACAGAGAGTGTCCATGCGCGGGAGGTGGTAGGTGTGGCCATGGTCGACTTGAAGGAAGGTCGTTATCGAGGAATCAGATAGAAAGAGAACGAGACTAAGGGAGAGAACGAGCACAGTAGGCGTCCCATATCGTGCGTGTCTGCGGATATCAAGCGCCGGCCCGACTTGTGAGCAACGCACGAGCCCGATCAATGCCAATGCACGGGTCATGGGGCCTAAGAATTGCCGAAAGCGACCAAAAGAAATAGCAATGACAGGTCGTTGCCAGGAACAGTTCTGCCTAAGTCGCCACTTTGTCGAAATGGGACATTTCCTCCGCTGAGTTGTCCTCCCTTCCGTTTAGAAGTTTTCATGTCTTCATTCTTGCTCATGTCAACTACTTTTACAGGATATCCCATCCAATACTTCATGCCCCTTCTCCTCTCTCTTAGTGGTCACCTTTGAAACAGTTGAAAGTTCACGCTTTCCAGCTTCAAGGTCCGGCCTTGTTCGTCGATCTTCAAGTGCGCTTCGAATTCGATGCTTACGGAGGTAGACTTAGGACTGAGCACCTCGACGTCACTTTAAAACCTGCTGAAACATATTCCCATACCAAGTTATCCGCACGCTCTTGGACAATCGGTCCTCTATAACCATCGTAAAGGCCATCCGCACCAACATGAATCTTGTGCAACGACCGTCAGAATTATCACGCTGTTAAGCGGTGTTTTCTTCCTCTTCTGCCCTTTGCTACATATTGTTTCCTCGTATCTCCATTCATTTGTTAGCAGCTTCCAAGGTATGGTACCCTTGGAAGTAGTTGACCGCTGTAGTTGGTTCACTACGTGTTAGGATATTTCTTTTCTGTCAGATGTAGAGCAAACAGGTATGAAAAGTCGCAGCCTTAAGATACTGGGGATACTCTGCACCTCTGTCGTTCCGACCACAACCTTTGGAATGTAACGGCTCGTGGTAATAAAGAGGAACGCAGGAATCGCAAACATGATGCTCTTCACGGCAGAAGGAAGTAGGGAGTGGCACATGCTGATGAAGTATTATCAGTGTTCTACTTAATACTTATATGGGTCCTTAGGATATTATGTAATTTTGTTTCTTCTAATCATAATGCCTCAAAGGTAGATGTCGTGAGCCATGATCCACAATGTTCTTCTATTCGTCTTTTGCAACCGTTGTATCCTCATCTCGGTATCAATAAATTCAATGACCATAGCATAAGTATGTTTTGCCAGCGTCACCTGTTAGACCACTTAAGGGTTTCTACATAATATATATATATAAATACGGAGTAGCGAGATAAATCATATAATTGAAATTGAGACAGGAATGGAAATGAAAAGAACGTGAAGGATTCTGAAGACGCAGCCTACGGAACACAAAGACACGAACATATGCTTACAACAAAACGCAAGTATCCCTCCTTAATCATAGATATTTGAGGCACTAAGGAACCGGATAGAATGCGTCGTACTCTTCATTTCCTTCACATGCCCCTTCTTATTTTTATTGCACCCTGATTGTCCCTGTTCTAGATTAAAGAGTATTTGACTGCTAAAAACTGAAGTCTGACTTAAAATTTCTGTAGTCGTTAACCATGCTGACACTGTTCATAATTGAATTTTATAGTATCAGTACTAGGTAGATCCGGTGCACTTAAAAGGTGTAATTTAGAGTTTGTAGGCTTTCATCTGAGAGCTTACTTGCATAGAGTGATTGAACACATGCATGGGAAATGCAGATGACTGCGTGGATGCATTTTTAGAATCACGAAGTTTTACTGAAATCTGTTAGTTGAGGCATATACAGACTTTTGGCGGTCCTTCGCACACATGATTGTATTTCCTGCACAATAAATGAAAAACAATGAAATTAATTAT